>CANUEY010018658.1:0-70303 GCA_948099555.1 Croton setiger | reverse complement strand
AATTAATTTAATTTCATATTTATTCGATACATTTTGCTAATTATTATTGTCGTTTTATGCTAATGAAATACTAACAACTATTTCCACCAACAAAAAAAGTTGATTAATTATGCTTAGTTTTAAAACTTTTTAATTAATTTTGTATGTTCCAAAATTGCCAGATAATTATACAATTAAAAATTGTTATTATAGATGAGTGTAATACTGCCATGTGGGCTGTTGTTGTGATTGGCAGAGTATAATATTTATTTATATTTAAGATTAAATTTAAAAAAAAAATTCAAAAATATACTATTAATACTTTTGTTTTGCTATAATATTCATAATCATATGATAAGTAAACATTTTTTGGGAATAAATAATAGTGAAGATTTCTCCTTATTCAATTTAATTAATATACACGTAATCCATTGTAATTGCTTACTAAACAACTTACAAGAATACTTAATCGTGGATGCAACTAATTGTCCAACATTTAAGCAAAATTATTAAATATCTTTATGAAAACCATTTTATTTAATATATATTATTTTTCTTTTTTTAAAACAAATTTAGTATAATATATAATTTCCGGTTAACTGTTATTATTGATTGATGAAGTAGTTTTGATTCCCTAATTAATAACTACAAGTATGATTCATTGATTCTTATACCTTTTCCCACCTAATCGGTTTCAATACCTAACCAAGACTGAAAATGGGCCTAGACAAAGCCCCTTACGTTTACTAATGGGCCAAAACCTTTCAGTTGAAATCTCAATACGCATCGTTTAAGGAAAATGTTTTTCTCGTAATGCTTCCAAAGCTCAAATATTCTATTCTTATCCATCACTCGCACTTTCACTGTCACATCCTCCCTCCCCACTTCAACTGAGCATCTGCACCATATGCCTCCTCCTCGTCTCGTCATCGTCAATGTACAATTTGGTCCTACCTCACACCTTCTCATCAAACAAATTGCGTTATTACGTCTTTATCCTTTCTTTTTCTCTTTCTCTTCTTCATCTAACTATCCTCAGACCAAAATTAACCAGTTTTCAAATTTCAGGGACGGAACAAGAAATAGAAAATCATGTCATTGAAACCAAAAATGATTTTAAAATTCAATAGAAAAAACTCTCATTCTAATGGCGGAAACATGGAGTAGTTACAATTTCTTTTCCTCCTTTGAGAAGAAAAATACATACAGAAAGCAGTGAAACACAAGATTTGAATATTCAGTAGTTAACACTTCAAAAATTCAAATTCCGATACTCTCGATGATTTAACCGTCGTGGTCACCGTCGGCAAGAAATTGGAGAAACCGGTAACCTAGCAGTGAAATTACTTAACGGCAACTCATCTTCACGAACATTTTCATCCTCAAAATTCAACGAATAACTTATAGGATCGTACCTAAAATCGCTACAATTACGCCTTCTTTTATTTTTACCTCTTCCACCGATCAATCCACAGCATTTCTCTCTAATCTCAAGATCTTGCGCACTCGATTTCAACCAAGATCTCGGCGAATGTGTTCTTCCGGCGAGGACATCGTCAGATTCGTTATAACTTGGAGGAGCGAAACAACAAATTGAGAACTTAAGCCTGTCTTTGAAAGAAGGAGAGTGATGGTGGTGATACTCGTTAATAATCGGCATAGCCATTTTTGGATTTTGAGTGAGTGTGTAGGAAGAAAAATATGAAAACCAGAATAAAAAATGGAAGATAATGATGGTGGCGGAGGAAAGAGGAGAGAGTATTTATAAGTAGTTCGTTGGTTTTTTTTTTTTTTAATAAATAAATAAAATTGGATAAGAACGTAAGGTCCAGTGTACTAAAGCTTATAAAGAAACCGTGGGGCGAGCGCGGGACTGGTTTGCCGTTAATTTCCGCGTCTAACTACTTTTGGTATACTCTTACGCATATGATTCTGCCCCCTGAAATTTACAAAATAAAATAAATATAAATAATATGTAAATTAATAAAATATTTTATTAATTTTATCTGTAAAACATATTTTATTAATTTAGTCAAAATATACCCAATAAAATTTACTTATGCTACTATTTTTGAAATAAATTGACAATTAATATTAGTTAAAATATCTTTTAATATTTATGTAAAATTAATTAGTTTATGAAAAAGAAATAGTGAATAATTTTATAATTATAAATCGGGATCCGGTTAATTTTTCTATATCTCATAGAAATTATAAAATGTGAGATGTTACGAAATTATTATTTTTTTATTTGAAGAAAAAAAAGTATATTTATATAGTTTAATTTTTGATATTATAGTTATAATTTTAAATTGTGTATTTATTTTTTTATCATTATAACAACACAATTATAAAGGGAAAATAAAAATAAACTAAAACTAAAAAATATAATATTATTAAAATAAAAACTATACTAATTATCTCCCGATAAAAGAAATATTTTAAAATCATTTTGTATAGCTTATGGACGAGGAATCCGCACCATGTGTTTGAAGCAGTGCGTGGCTTCCAACGATTGGCTAGTAGAGGCAAGTCGGCCGCAATGTTGTCGTCGAAATACAGCATTGGATCAAATAAATTCTTGTGTTTGGCACCCCAATTTTTAGGTGACATTCAATGGACTAACCAAATTTCTGAACAGATCATCAAATTCATCTAATGTAATGATTGTATTGTATGCCCAATCCCCAAATTTCTGTCTCCCAACAGTCCAACTCAAATTTACTTCGACTGCAATTTTTTTTTTTTAATTTTGATTTTAGTTTTATTAACAATGATTCACGTATTTTCTAACATTTCAAATATTATTTATACTTTTTTTCAATGATTTATTTTTTTTGTTGATTTTTATAATTATTAAAAATATATTTAACTATTTGTAATGGTAAATATTATTATATAAGATTTAATTTCTTGGAAAGATTAATTATTTAATTCAGATTTTACTTTTTTAAAAAATTGCTAAATTCATAGCTATTTTCAAACTAACTTAATCGTTGTGTCCTTAAAATTTATTTTTATTTTTTTTCCTCCTTTTTCTGATGGGATTTTTTCTCTTTTTCGTCTTCTTCTTTCTATTAGAGATTTGATTTTGTATTTTTTTTACCAAACTGATGACTGATGTTTATGATTTCAATGAATCATTAATCGGAAGTCATATGCTATATTGCTTGGTGTAGATGATTGAGAATTGGTATTTATAGCAGTATATATGACACATATATACCAAAATTTGTTATTATAAATATGAATCATATATACCGCTATACATAAGTTATATTCACTATTTGTGTTTATTACAATATAAATACCAATATAAATGATTCATATATACTTATATATATAATATTATTTATAATATATATGACGCATATATATCAAATTTTATTATAGTATATATGAATTATATATATCACTATATATGAATTATATTTATTGTTTGTATTTATTACAGTATATATGTTAGTATATTAGATTTATATAAACTGATGTATGATCAATATTACAATATATACGATTTATATATACTGATTTTTAGTTAACTTATATCAGTATATATAAATCATACATACTGCAGTAAATATTATATATATCAGTATAGAAGAAACATATATACTGGTATATATACTGTAAAAAAAAAATCATATCAGTATATATAAATTATATATACTGCAGTAAATATTTTATATTTCAGTATATAAAAAACATATATACTGGTATATATACTGCAAAAAAAAAAGCATATATATCAATATATATAAATCATTTATACTAATATATACACTACAATAAAAATCATATATACTGATTTATATGACTTATATAATTGATTGTTGCAGTTTTTTATTTATTTATTGAAATGAAGATTATTTGTAGAATAATTTTTAGTTTTTTTTAGGAAACAATTTGGGAGAAAAATTTTCATTATTTTTTATATTTATTATTTAATATAAATTTTAATTATTTATTACTAAGGGCATAATTATACTATTTAAAAAAAATATTATTTTTTTATTTTAAAAATTTTACTCTACCTCAGGGTTTCTATTGTTTGATTCTTTGATATGAAGAAGGGAGAATAGACTTAGTGGACCTTATTGGGCTTGGAATTTGGATTTTCATTCATTGGGCAGTTAGGCTTATGGGCTTGGAAGTTTGGACTAATGTGTTTACTTAGTTAAAGAGTCGGGTCGTCGGGAACTTCTACAATGAAACGTCGTCGTAATTAAGTATTGTGAGCAATTAGGATTAGGGCAACGAGTTCATATGTATGTACTAGATCATACCTCTATTATATAGTCTACCCAATTTTGCCTTCTCAGCAGACACTAGTCATGGCCGAACAGGTTCGGAAAGTTCAATTTTTTAGATTTATTTCACATTAACTATCATATACAGATCGGTTGTGTTTGTCCTTCTTTCTATTTTGATTGGCAATTTGTCAATGCCATTGATAAGAATTATTGTTATTTTAATTGCAGACCGAGAAGGCATTCCTAAAGCAGACTAAGGTGTTCCTGAGGTAATGGGTTTTACCTTTTTATTACTATGATTAATTTAGATTGAATAGTTATGTTTTTGAAGCTATGATGCTAACATTTCTGCATTGCTATGTCTTATTGGGATTTTGTAGCTCCAAGAAGTCAGGAAAGGGAAAGAGACCTGGAAAGGGAGGTAATCGGTTTTGGAAGAGTGTTGGGTTGGGATTCAAGGTACCCAGAGAAGCAATTGAAGGTTTGTTGATTTGTTTCTTTGTAGTTAATCATTTCAATGTTCAAGCTAATGATGGTATATGGAAGAGTGTTGGCTTATTCTTTTCTGTGCAAATTTTTTTGGTTTATATTATGGGATAGGATCTCACTGAATCTGTTACTAATGCTATTATACTCCTATAATTTGTGGTTACAGGCACTTACATTGATAAGAAATGCCCATTTACTGGCACTGTTTCTATCAGGGGTCGTATACTTGCTGGAACTTGCCACAGTGCAAAGATGGTGAGGACAGTCATTGTTCGACGCAATTACCTTCATTTTATCAAAAAATATCAGAGGTAAGGGATTCAATTTGATCATTACCTATATTAATTTACAAAACAATAATGATTCTAACTTTCTATGTTGCTTTTTTAGATATGAGAAGAGGCACTCTAATATTCCTGCACATATTTCCCCATGCTTCCGTGTGAAAGAAGGAGATCATGTTACTATCGGCCAGTGCAGGTTAAATTCTATTCTTTGTATTAATTGGCTTGTTTATTCTGCGTTCACATTTCTTCTAACTGCATGCTATTCCTCTATCCCGTAGACCTTTGTCGAAGACTGTGAGGTTCAATGTTCTAAAAGTGATTCCAGCTGGTTCATCTGGTGGTGGAAAGAAAGCATTCACTGGCATGTGAGTTCTGTAGGGCTTATAGCCGTTTTGATTAGTTTCTGTGAGGGACAGTGACTCGAGATTTTGAGCTATTCTCAGCTAATTACATATTGTTATTGCAATTTTGGCCATCTTGTTCAAATCTTTGTATTACCATATGGTAAGAAAAGTTTATACTGTGGTAACTTTTTTCCTGTTACCTTCTACATGCTTGAGTAATATGTTAATGTTGTCATCTCTTATGTAAAAAATAGGAACTTGATAACGTGACACTAGGGTTTGCTGAGTGACTGAATCTGGTTGTATTACATTATTCTTTATTAATTGTAAGATTGAAAAATTGAAATGGCAGGAGCATAATCCCACCACTTGGCTTACACTATTGGTGATTAAGATTAATACAAGGTTTTAACCTACATAGTTGATAGTTGTACTCTTGTACTAATTGGTTGCAAATAAATATGTTTTAACAATAATTAATCATTTTTCTTAAATATGTCATGCTGTTGACATTTGAGTTTTGTGAAGGGTTAACAAACACTGTAACTTATGCAATTTCTTGGTAGCTTAGAATGTCATTTTCATTGGCTGTAAGTTCTTATGTATTGTATTTGCAGACAAATACTAAAGTCTGAAGAGAAAATGATTGATTGATTATTGCTTTGGAATATATGGTTTGATTGGTTCAAATTTGTTTTATTTTATTCATTTTTCTACACTTTGTAATTGTTTTGCAAATGCATAGAGTTGCATTTTAATGAGAATACATTACTTTTAAATAGTTGACATGGAAAGCAAAATGAGGAATTCTGATGAAATTTCTGCTTAATTTTCTATTGTATTCTCCGTTTTTATATATTATTTCTCCAATGATTCGATCGACATGTATGTATATATATCTTCTCCACTTTGTTGTTGCTTTCTTGCTTGATATTTGAGATAAGAAACACAAAAACCACCATGTATAGAGTTGCAAGCCCTTCAGAGTTTCTGGTGATAACCGGAGTTGGTATTGCTGACATAAAGCTTGCAAAGAAAGCATGGGTACTTCCAGGTCAGTCATGTACTGTATTTGATGTTTCGCCTGTGAATTATACTTTTGAAGTACAAGCCATGAGTGCGGAGAAGCTCCCTTTTGTTCTCCCGGCTGTCTTCACTATTGGTCCTCGCATCGACGATGATCAGAGTCTGTTGAAATATGCAAAACTCATTTCTCCCCATGACAAGCTCTCTCACCATGTGAAAGAGCTTGTTCAGGGGATTATTGAAGGGGAGACTCGAGTTCTTGCTGCTTCCATGACTATGGAAGAAATTTTCAAAGGAACCAAAGATTTTAAACAGGAAGTTTTTGAGAAAGTTCAGCTTGAACTTAATCAGTTTGGATTGTTGATTTATAATGCTAATGTTAAACAACTTGTTGATGTTCCTGGACACGAGTATTTTTCTTATTTGGGTCAAAAGACTCAAATGGAGGCTGCGAATCAAGCCAGAGTCGATGTATCGGAGGCAAAAATGAAAGGAGAGATTGGATCGAAGGAAAGGGAAGGACGAACATTGCAAAATGCAGCGAAAATTGATGCAGAGACGAAGATAATATCTACTCAAAGGCAAGGAGAAGGGAAGAAAGAAGAAATAAAGGTGAAGACTCAAGTTAAAATATATGAAAACCAGAGGGAGGCTGAGGTTGCAGAGGCGAATGCAGAGTTAGCAAAGAAGAAAGCCGGGTGGACGAAGGAGGCACAAGTGGCGGAAGTGGAAGCAGCGAAAGCAGTGTCATTGAGAGAGGCCGAGCTACAAAGAGAGGTGGAAGTAATGAATGCTTTGACTAGAACTGAGAAGCTTAAAGCTGAGTTCTTGAGCAAAGCTAGTGTGGAGTATGAGACTAAGGTTCAAGAAGCAAATTGGGAGCTCTATAGAAAACAAAAAGCAGCAGAAGCAATCTTATATGAAAAGGAGAAAGAAGCACAAGCACAAAAAGCCATAGCAGATGCAACATTTTATGCTCGACAACAAGTTGCAGATGGAGAATTATATGCTAAACAAAAAGAAGCCGAAGGAATGGTTGCTTTAGCAAATGCACAAGGCGTATATCTTCGGACACTTCTTGATGCATTGGGCGGAAACTACGTAGCTTTGCGCGATTTCTTGATGATCAATGGCGGAATGTTTCAAGAAATTGCTAAAGTTAATGCTGAGGCTGTTCGGGGTTTGCAGCCTAAAATCAGCATTTGGAATAATAACGGAAATGATGACGGGGATATGAAAAATGTTGGTGGTGGTGCTTTGAAGGAAGTTGCCGGAGTTTATAAAATGTTGCCTCCTTTATTGAAGACTGTGGAGGAGCAAACTGGAATGTTACCGCCGCCGTGGTTGGGTACTTTGGCCGTGGATCAGTCTACTCATCGCTCTAACATCAACTAAGAAATTGTACCTGGTTACACATGGTGTATACACCAAACCAATAAGATTTTAAGTTTATAATAAAGAAACCAAATTGTATAAAAAATGATTTGATGTGTCTATACAGTGTGTTTTGCTTTTATTTTGTAATTTTTTGTGTTTTTGTATTTCATATTCTATGCTAATAGTCAAACCGAGTGCGGTGTTGTGATTGTTTTATGTTTTTGTAGAGACTTAACCCAAATCGTAGAACTGAAACAGAGAGGTTTGAGGATGGACGCCGACTAGCATTATCAATTAGCACCGGTGTTTGGAACGGCGATGGAAGAGGGAACGGCGGTGGATATGGTGGTTGTTGGAACTGGTTCTAATGTGTTCATACACGAAGGAGCAGACCGGCCGCAAGCTAGCATGTCTAAATTTTTTTTGCCACCGTACCACGCGCTTCTAGTACCAAAAAGCATCATCGGATTCTGGGTATTCATTTTGCGGTCTGGGCTCCTTTGTCATTCGGTGGTCTGGTATGGGAAATCATTCGGCTGTGGCGAGATTGTTCAACGGAGAAGATGATTGGTTACAAAAACATTCTATTTTTTGTTTTTTTATTTAAACTAATTTTGTTAGTTTATAATATTTTTATTTAATTTAATTTATCTCAAGGGTAAGGGTATATTTGTATTTAAAAAGAGAATATTTGATTTTTTTAATAAACTACCGGTATATACTGGAATATTCCCTAAAAAATTGACGGTTGTGAAGGCAGAAAACTATGAGGACTCGTAAGCATATTTTTCAAACTAGAGAGATCAAATTTCAAATTATAAGAAAATTCAAGAACCTGAGCGTAATTCTTCCATTTTTATATTGTCCTCCATTTTCCATGAACATCTTGTAATTATTATGTAAAAATAACATAATACTAATATACTAACCGTTTACGATTTATAACAAATTTTCGTTGAATTTGAATCAGACCGCCGATTGAACGGTTCCGATTACGGTTTGGTCAGTTCCGGTTCGGGGGTAGCTGGATCCGGACCAAAGTGGAACCAAAGTAAAATTGTGCAAACTCAGATGAAATCGTTAAAATCTGTCCGATGTTGTCGATTTTTTTAAAAGCCAAATCAAAGGCGAAAAAACGGCTTCGTGTGTGTTTCCCCTGTTTTTGCTTAATAATAAAATTGAGTCCTAGATATTCAATTCCCAATTTCCCATTCCTTCCTCTCGGTCTCTCCAAACTCTCTCTTTCACAGTTTCAGTTATCACCAATTCACCATTCACCACCGGCGATTCTCTGCCGTCTTAGGGTAACCACTGCCACCGATAGCTTTTCGGCTCCGTCGAAGGGCGACGAGTGGACTGCTTCTCTGCTGAACTCTGCTTCTTCTTCTCTTTGGTTTGACGGCTGACGGTTCAAGCTCCAGTGCTCAACTCTGCTTAAGCTCTTATGTTCAGGTCAGGTAATCTACATTCTACAATAATTTCTTCTCTCAGTACATACTTGAGCTTGAGTATTGAGATGCTTGTTTGATTGTCAATAATTTATTGTCTTGTTTGATTTGTCAATTTGTTGATTGGTTAGAATCTACTGGATTTGCTCTTTTTACTGGTTCATAATCTTGTTTAGCTGCATTGAAAAAATAGTCATCTTCTTCAATCTCAACATGACATCTTCTCAAGGACAGTAATCAGCACAGGTTATATCAAAGACTATTTTTCTGCAATGAAAGAATAGTCATCTTCTTATTCTTGTCTTTTTACTGTTCATAATCTTGTCTTGTTACTGGTTCATAATCTTCTTCTTCTCTTTGGTTTTTCTGCTATATTTTTCAAGGAAAAAATTACAGTAGTTGTAACATTTTGAATTTATGACTGTAATATGCCTTGTGAATTGAATTTATGACTGTAATCTGCCTTGTGAATTGATGCCTGCGGTAAATCTGCTTGACAATTTCTTTGATATGAATTGATGTGTTTATAATTTGCAGAGATTAGGACTGTAATCTGGTTGTCAATTGATGTTTATAATCTACTGCAGTGCTTGTGGATTCTGTTCCGTTGGTATATGGCAGAGATATGAAGCCTGAAATGATGTGTTTATAATTTGCTTCTGCTTTGATGTTTTATTTAGTCTTCCTTGAATAATTATGACATCATCCTCATCAAAAGGAAGAGGTAGCAGTGGTGGTGGGAAGAAAAATGCACCTGGAAGTAGGAGTGACATCAGTTGGTTACATGGCATTGATGTGGACAATAATTTTAGGAAGGTGCAATGCAAGTATTGCAGCAGAAAATTCACCGGAGGAATTTATCGCTTTAAGCATCACTTGGCAGGGACAGAAATCAATGTGGAGCCATGCTTATCTGTACCTGACAATGTTAAGCAACAAGTTCTTCAGATAGTTAGCAAGTTAATAGATGCAGCCGAGAAGAAGAGAGAAGATATTTATGATATCGGTGATTCTAATGAAGTGGAACAAGAACGGCAATCAAAGAGACAAGATGTTATGGGGGCATTTGTCAAGAAAGGCGGTCAAAAAACCTTAAATCAAATGCTGAAAAAGGATTTGAGGGAAGATGCTTGCCTACAAATTGCAAGGTGGATGTACACAAGTGCTATTCCTTTTAATGCTGTAAATAATCCAGAATTTTCTAAAATCTTTGATGTGGTTACAAGACATGGACTTAGTTTCAAACCTCCAACTTAATATGAGATAAGAGAAAATTTGAACCAAGGAAATGCTTGAGGATTACAAGGCAAAATGGAAGAAACCGGTTGCTCTATTGTGTCAGATGGATGGACCGATAAGAAGAGGCGTTCAATTATAAATTTCATGGTGAATAGTCATGAAGGGACAATATTCTTATCATCAATTGATGCATCCAATGTTTCACACGCGAAGGAAAAGATATGTGAAATGTTAGATGCTATTGTTGAAAAAAGTAGGGGAGGAAAACGTTGTTCAAGTTGTAACCGACAATGCTGCAAATTACAAGGCTGCAGAAGAGTTATTAATGCAAAAGAGAGAGAAGTTATTTTGGACACCTTGTGCAGCGCATTGATGGACGTAATTCTGGAAGAATTTGAGAAGAAATTAAATCTTCACAAGGCCACAATTGCTGAAGCAAGGAGGATTACAACATACATTTATGCAAAGCAGTTGTTTATATCCATTCTTCGTCATTTTACAAAAGGAAGAGACTTGATTAGACCGGCAGTTACACGGTCTGCAACAGCTTATTTGACTTTAGGCTCCCTCAGTGTAAACGAACTATCTTTACAAACTATCTCTTCCACACAAGATGGTAAAAGGATTGAGCAAATGGTCTTGGATTCTAGATTTTGGACCAATATTGTAATATGTCTCAAAGCTGCATTTCCACTAATTAAAGTGCTTAGAATGGTGGATGGAAAAGATAAACCAGCTATGGGATTTATTTATGATGAAATGGATAAAGCAAAAAGTAAGATTCGAGCCAACTTCAGTAACGTTAAAAAGAAGTAAGTAATTTCATTTCTTTATGATTTATGTTTACTCAAAGTTTAATATTTTATTACACCGTTAGTTAGTTAAATATATTACTAATTGTCCTTTTTAATTTGTTTGTTTTCTTTTAAGCTATGAGCCTATATGTGATATAATTGATAAAAGGTGGGAACTTCAACAACATAGACCTTTGCATGCAGCAGCTTACTACTTGAACCCCCAAATTCATTATAGTCCTGATTTCATTAGAATGGTACCAAATTCAAAGGAGAGGAAAATTATTGATTTCAAATCGGCATCAGGTTTGTTTAGTCTTGATGCTACAAAGGATTATGGTTTAAAGACTATTTCAGTGGTGGGATTCTTATGGTGATCATGTTCCTCAATTGCAAAAGTTTGCAATACGCATATTGAATTTGACATGTAGTTCTTCTGCTTGTGAGCGTAATTGGAGTGCATTTGAAATGGTAATTAAATTAAACTCTTGTCTTTGATAATTAGTAATGAATGTTTATTTTTGGCATATTCTGTTTATGGCTATTTTATTTTGTATTTAATAATATTATATTTATTATTGATGTATTTAATTTATATTATGTCACTCTTACAGGTCTTATATTTAACCTTTTATATATAATTTTTTACAATTTTACCGGGGTCCAATGATTTGACGTAAGATCCCCGATTTCACGACTTTGCTTATTATAAATAAGCACCTAGTACCTAAGTGCTATATGAAGCTAATGATCACTATCCGGGACAAGGATCCCCTCCTCAAAGGTGGGGATGAAAGTGACTGTACTTGGTATAAGATTATGCTTCCCATTATCCAAACGCATCCTTTTGGTGGACCCCTACCAATTTCCCGCTAACATCTACCTTCCACTAATAAACTCATTCCACGTAAGCCAACCCCACACCAGGTTTTTCGCGCGTGACAAAACCATGTTTTTGCGATTCGTGACGTGAAGTTCCGATGCTACAGTTACTTAATTACACTCTCCTTGTGAGAAATGTAAAATAAACCAAGTATTCACAATCAACGATTCAATCATTTAAATCCTTGAATCCAACGGTTGAGAATTCTTAAACTGTGAACACGCGTCAGCATTGTGTTGACCCGTCCTCGAAACAACACAATTTCAGATGCTTTCATCGCTTTCTCTCTCCTCTATTATCTGTAAAAGCCTCAGTGTCTTTTGTCAGAGCTTTTCACACACTCTCTAATGGTGAGGTTACTTTGGTCATTTTTATACTGCTAGAGTTAGTTGGTTTCTTCTTTATTAGTATCGCCCTCTGATTTGTCGTAGCGGTTTTCTTATGGCGGAAGGCTAGGGTTTAGGGAGGCTTCGAAGATGGATAGCTCATGGCAGGTTAAATGTAGCTCAACATTGCAGTCATCGGTGTCAGCTATGGCCTCATCGACCTGTCATGAAGCTCGGGATCAGGTGATTTCACTGTAATTTGTGTTATTGCTATTTTTTTTTTATGGATTCTGTATCTGTGCTAGCTCTGTGCTTCCGTTGCCGGTAACTTTTGCTTGAAGTGTTAAAATGTCGTATGTAACTTGTCATTTGGTGGTTTCGAAGTAACATACTAACATTTCAAGTGAACAGTACAGCATTGTAGTGTTTAGCTGATGCATGAAAACTTAAATTGTTCTACAGAAGAAAGAGAGTGGAAGAAGAGCTGCTTGTAGCATTTTTGGATTTTAGTATTTTTAGCTAGGTTTACTGGAAGAACCTTGCGGGTGCTGGGCCATCTGTTTAGTATTCAAAAAGGAAACCACATTTGACATGTAATAGGCAGGAAGCTGAAACGGAACTTTGATTATGGCGTTGAACACTTCAGTTTTCTTGTTTATGTAACATGTGTTTGAGAATGTTAAAATTTTGCCGAGGATCTTTCTGGTTTTACTGTTTCATTCATTTTACTGTATACTAGGAATCAGAGTTTTGATATTTGTTTCCTTATGTTTCTCGTGGCTAATCCAGATGGAGATGATTTCAAGTCAGTATGCTTATTCACATGCTGGACAAGAAGTGAGAACACAAATTCATCCAAAGATGCCAAATCCTCCATTTCACAATATTGCTGCTAATTTAAGTTCCTGCAGCTCAAGTCACGTTGACTTAGGCAGTTCATTTGTATCTCTCCTTTCTGGGCCTACTTCTCTGTCGCATTTTGATTTCCAGGAATTCTCCAATCCAAAAGTATGTAATACCTTTGGTAAACTGCCATCTGAAACTGGCAATATAACTGTTAGTTCTATTGGAAATCAGGTTCCAGTGATATCTAGTGGGCTAATATCTGGAAATTCAAGTTATCGAAACCTTCAAAGTAGAGCTGATCTTTGTTCAATTGTTTCATCAAGGGCAGTTGCAAGTTCCAATTCTGTATTTCAACATGGTCTTTCGGCTGCAAACACTTCATTTCAGGGTTCTGATTTCACTACAACTATCTTTCATCAACCAGTGCTTGGAAATGAGAAAATAAAAGATTTTGCTTCTTTGAAAAGAGAATTGCATGGCATACCCCTTGCACATGCTGTAAAACTCCAGAATGTGAATGGTCAAATACCACAAAAATTTCCACCAAAAGCCGAATCTTCTGCTTTAAATGATTCATCCACTTCTATAAGTGGGTGCCCTCGTGTGTTTTGCTTGGATAGAAGTAAGTGCTTATGAATATCTTCCCCTTTGGTAATCAACTTGTATTAAGTCTTAATACTGGTGGCTAACACTTGTATTCACTTAACATGGAAGGTGGAGATCTACTACTTAGCAATACTGGACTTCTAGGTATTCTATGCTCATGCCATTGCTTCCACATGTCTGTCTCTAAGTTCTGTGAGGTGACTTCTGCTTATTAAATGATTTTGGTGTTTTTTTTCTTGGGAACATACTAGCATGATATTTTGGCTTGTCATCCATGCTTTGAAAGTGATTTAACTGCTAACTGCTTTTCCTTACAGCACTCGGGATTACAGAATGTTAACCCTGGTGATGCTGTTCATATGGACAGTGGAGAAACAATTGCCCAGTGGCGTAAACTCTATTTCCAGAAATTCGAGGTAAGATATTTAGAATACAGTACTTCCTCTCACTTGTTTCTTACAAAGCGCTTAGTTCTGGCCCTCTTCTAAACACTGAAACTCTGCCTTTGCATGCCTTTATAGGACTCACCCACTGTGTATTGTGGTTACATGCTGAAAACCTTTGTATTTTAGTGCATATATGTTGTTTTGTAGCTTTAATGCCAACTCTTTTATTTTTCGCCCTTTTTGTTTTGGAGCTTCAACTGATATGATTATTAATTCAACATGTTCCAAAAACTGGAAGCATATAATTATCTAACGGTCAACTTGATTTAGTAAAGTTTTATCAAATTTCTTTTGTATAAATTTTGTGGAAGCTTTTCACCAAGTCTTAGGAGCAACAGTGTGTTTTGATAACTGCAATAAACTTGCTGCAATGCTAATGCTTGTTGTAACTGTGGTGTTTTGCTTTATGCTTTTTGGTGCTTGATTGTGAAAATCCAAACAATAGGTGCTAGTGGGGAAGCTTAGTGCATATCTTGGACTGTATTCTGCTAATAATGACATGTTACTTCAACTGTAGATAGAATGGAATTTTGGAGCTAGCCAACTAAAACATATTATTTTGAAAAGGATAAAGGACGAAAGGAGTAGTTTTTACCTTTAGAAGTTATTATCTTAAACTGTTTCAGAGACAAACACTAGGGCAGTTGAGAGGTTATGTCTTGCAGATTGGAATAATTA
Source organism: Croton setiger (assembly GCA_948099555.1). NCBI lineage: Eukaryota > Viridiplantae > Streptophyta > Magnoliopsida > Malpighiales > Euphorbiaceae > Croton > Croton setiger. The sequence goes on along the minus strand of CANUEY010018658.1, from coordinate 55,282 downwards.
GATTCTTATAACTTTCGTAATCCAAGCTTTACCTCTTATGCACAATATCTTGTGCATCCATATATTCATATATCTATATATCCGCATAGGCACTCGAGTAGGTTTGCTTCTCATAATATCGACTTCAGTGATTCTTGATTCTTACTGTAAATAGTAGCTTGTCATAGACTGGATGGTGATGTTTCTTATTGGCATGTGCTTGAAGCAACGAGAACACTGGATGGTGATGTTTTTATGATGCTTTAGATTAGGGTTCCAGAAGATGAGACTGGGTGGGACTGGCCTGAAGGATTATCTTTGACTGCTAGTTTAATGAAATCTGGTATGACTATGTCCAACATAGTGAAGAATTCTGACCGCAGTAATCTGGTTGGTGCATCTGGAGTTTCAGTGAGATCCGGGCAGCCTTCAGGTGATGTTTTCCCGAAGAACTTTGTGTCCAACCAGATTTCAGTCATTGATGCTTTGCATGATAAACAACAGAGAAATGGTCAGGGCTGTAACGAGTTTTATCTCAAAGGTTTTGCGGCCAGTTCACAAAGGAATTCATGCAGCATGAGGGATAACCATTTGACTGATTGTTCCATGTCTAGGTGCATGCCAATGCCAAAATTCATTGGCAGGGGATCAGACAACGTACATCAGTTTCAACATGCCGAAGTTATTCCAAAGAGTGGAAGTTTGGGTTCTATGCACCAAACCGTGAGAAATCATACAACTGCTGTTAGAAATTCTGATGTTAGCAGAAGCAGAGATGCATGCAGTGGTGCTAATATACACAGAGAGGCATCTTCTTCGAGTATAGAGTTGAAGCTTGGACAGCCATATCAGCAGAGTCAATCTCCAGGAAATCCGGTTCTACCATCAGTTGGACAATTCTACAACATGCTTGTCAATTCACAAAGGCCGTTTTCCCAAGAGCGGATGATTCACAATGGTGTGATTTAATTCAGTTTATCTTAAACTTGTTAACTTTCAGTCTATTATTAGCATATTGCGTTTTCAACTTAGCTATTAGTTGACTCGTATTCATTGAATGATGCAGTAATTGATTGTCGGGGGCAGGAGGAATCTGGGATATTTCTTCCCTGTTCTGTTGGCCTGTCCAATCTCACTTCAACGAGGGAACAAGAGCATTTGAGTTATGGGAACCGTACACTCAATAATATCATGGATGCTGCTAAATCAGAATTATTCATGGGCAATGCAATTAAGCCTTCAGTTGTTTTGCCATTTAAACATTGCACTTTGCCACAGTGGAACTTGCAGTCTAAAACAACTAGTAATTTGTTCAATGTCAGTGATCATGTGAGACTTGAGAGACAGCATTATGAATCAAATGCCAAGTCTGATTCTGTTAGTGCCACATGGAATGGTGGCAATGGGTTAGAAAGGCATTGTATCACTCAATCAGGTTTTCACAAACCTGCAGAAAAGGGTAAAGGAGTGGGATACGTTAGTAAGTCTTGCACAGAAAGAACCCCAGGGTCTAAAATGCATAACTGCATGGAAAACACAAGTTTCTCTGCTGATCTTGTTGGTGCAAACACTTCTGTCTTTCCACTAATGCATGACCAAAAATGCCATTCGCGTTATTTCTGTAATGTGCTACCAGATGCACAAAGTGCTGGGAGCTTTTCCAGCTGTCCTGAGAGTGTTCTTTGTTTTGGGAGCAGTAAACCTACAGATCATGTCCTTAGATATATGGGGTCAACCATGCCTTCTGGGAAGCCTCAATCATCTCAAGTGACTTCAATAGACTCTCCCTTCTACACTTCAACCTCCATTTCAATACCAAGTACAGCAATGGCAAACCAAGCAAATAATGGTACAGAACCTCACTTGCATGATGATAAATTAAGATTGCTTGCATTGGGGCAGATATTGGGGTTATCCAGGCACCAGCATGCATTTTCTTCCTTTGGGAAGAATCTAGAGCAGGGAAAATGTAGTAATTCATTTGATGTCAAAGTGCAGCATTCTTTTGTTGAACCATCAGTGATTAAAGAACAATGGCCTGCACATGACTTCAACAGGAAACAGGACATTTCTGAAGTTTCCATGGAGTTGGACAAATCTGCTTCTACCAGTAAAATGGTTAATAATGTTGATAAATTATCATCTGTGACAGGCAAGTCATCTAGAATTTTATAACTGTTTGCATTATTTGTTTGTTAAAATTAAAACCTGTTTAAAATTCTCAATCACAATGCAATTTTTTTTTTGTTATCTACAGTGGACTTCTGCTTATATATTTTCTTTCTTCCAGGTTTTAACAGGTGCTGTGATTTCTCAACATTAACACAAGGAATGCCATTACACTGTGGAGAACTTGGCATGCATTCTGAACTTTCTCAATCTCCTCTTCAAACTGAGCAGCCCCCATTAAGGTTAGTTTGGAGATTGCCATATTGAACTGGAACTGGATCATTTTATTTTGTGATTGATTTTCTTGACATTGGCATTGGTTTTAATATTTTGATTTAAACCTTCTCTCACGAACCCCGATGTCATCATAATGTTAGCCTTCTTAATCAAATACTGTTTTCTAAAAAAACTTTGCTGGTAGCATCTATCTACATTTTGATCCTTTTGGTCTAGCCAATAGTTATTAGTGAATAGGTGATTAAAAGATGTGTTTTCACAAATTCTTGTGACATCTGAAACAATGGATTGCCAAGGTAAGTTTTATTTTATCCAGCTGCTTGATGAATTTTTGTGTTAAAATGTTACAGGTTTGGTAGATGTCAAAGTAACATCAGTCACTCAAATGAACGTGAAAGCTGCTGTCCAAGAACACTCTATTTTCAGTACAACTGCAGCTGTGCAGCCCATAATTGTATAGGAGGGCCTTGCAATTTAGGTGCTCAAAGTCCTCCTAATTCTTTAAGAGATGGAACAGGAAGTTTCAGTTGCAAAACCCCTATGTTACTTGCTTCACAGTTTGCCAGAGATGATGTTAATCCAAAAAAAAATGCATTTCCATTCGAACAATATGGAACCATAAAGGGGCAACCATCTAAGAACATTAAATTTGGTGCTTCTCAGTGGAAAGATGTGCCAAGAAAGGAAAATAGGGTTATTGAGAAGGCATGTATGAAATCATTGCCAGATGCTTTGGATGGAAGAGGATGTGAATTAGGAAAACTTGAAGATAATCCAGCTAAGTGTTCAAATGGACCAGTGCATCTAGCTAACTCCAAAGAGCAAGAGCAAGGCATCTCAAATATATCTTCTGGTTGCTCACCGCCTGCTGTCACTCAGGTGTCAATTGAGGCTACCACTGTAAATTCTTCAACTGTTGTTGGGAATGATGAATATGCAAACAATCTTGTAGTTGATGAAGGATCAGGTATTGATAAATGCTGGTCATCTGATGATGCCTTTGAAAGTGACAAAAGTGCTGACTTTTGCGGTTCTAGTTGTAAGGAAAACATGGGAAAAGATGGGATTTGTAAAGTTTTTGGCAATAAACCATTCCGAAGTCTTCTTGATGAAGTTAAGCTCATGGATTCCCTTACATGGAAGAAAGGACAAAATAAAAAACAGTCTGTGGTTACTGATTATGGTATAACCAATCAGTCACACTTGCCTGGTAAGGGCATGAAAACTGGGAAGAGAAAGAGGGAAATGGAAATTAAGATGTTGGATTCACCAGAGTGTGCTACACTTCCAGATCTTCGTGGCAAAAAGCTTGTGTGTGATATAACTTCTGACAGGCCTTGTTTATCCAAAAATGTGCAGATCATCTCATCTGCCCCATATTCATTGCAGACATCTGATGATTTGAAAATCAATCCCAAATGTGGGAACTCTGCATTATCTGTCACCAAAGGGCTCTCTCATAAAAGAGATGTACATGGATCTTACAGGGAAAGAGATGAAGAAAATGAACGTCACACTAACATAAATCATAATGACAACTGTTGCCAAATTACTGCGATCTCTTGCAGAAAGAAATTCAGTAGCACTCAGACTGCTGATGTTTGTATGCAGTTTCAGATGCAAAAGAATGAAACTGCAATTTGTACTAAGGAAAAGCCTGTTGTATGTGGGAACTATGGTGAAATAATCAATGGAAATGTGACAGGAGAAGTGGCAACCCCTGTTAAAATTGTTTCCCTTGATAAGATTCTTAAAACTGCCAAAAGATGTTCATTACCTAAAAAGTGTAAGCCTGGACTAAAATCCTCAAGGGGGTGGAGTAGAAGAATCTTTAGTCGGAACAATGAATGCTCTGATGGGCTCTTCAATTTGACAAAAGAGGAAAAAAATAACAGCAATGTTGTTTCAGCATGTGAAGACACAAATATTAAAGCCTCCTTGAAAGAAAGGGACTATGCATATGCTAGCAGGGATGAACAATCTGCTGGTGAGCCATCCATACTGGAGAAGAACAAGTGTATAAATGATAAAGGCTATGGTGTTACACGGGATGCTCATGCTCATATTCAGACAAAACCAAAGCACAAGGAAACTCGCAAATGCAGCCTTTATGAGCTGACAGAAAAAGGTAATATACTGGTGTATTTTTTTTAGATGGAAAACATCATTTGAGTAGTTTTATGTTTGGAAGAAATATTATTAGCAAATAAGTAGTCTACACTACTAGGGTACTCAGCTTAAAACAGCAAATGTGCTTGCTAAGTGTCTGTTGAAGAAAAAACCTTTCTGGAGTGGATGCATATTAGTTCTCTATGCTATCCCTTGGAATTGGAACCTTGCTGAGAGGCATTAATTTTCATTTGCACTATAACCGATGTTTTCTCTATTTTTTCCCTCATATTCCTTTTATCTTATGTTTTCCTAGCTTCTCATTGGCTCTATTTTTTATGCCATTTCCTTTCCAGGAAAGGATCCATGTCCTAAAATGGTTTCTCCAAGTAACATATTCACATATGAGCCAAAAATGGAAATGCGAAAAATTCAGAAGAATTATGATAGAAGTCAAGTTTGTGGATCGTGGAAAATTGATACTAAAAGGTGAGCTAACATTTTCATAATGATGGACTGGTTGTTTCTGCTGATTACTTTGGCCATCTCTTATGAATGATGCTTCTTCGGTTTTGATGTTAATTGTGCCAGACATGTTAGAAAGCGGAAACGCCAATCAATTACAGATATAGATCCATTCTGCTGTGTTTGTGGAAGCTCAAATGATGATGAAGTTAATTGCTTATTGGAGTGTGGAAGATGCACAATCAGAGTATGTAGCTGTTAGATATTTTGTTCCAGTTTCTTTCACATGTTTCTGTTAATGGTTCAATGTATGCACTAATGAAAATCTCAATAAGCAGGTACATCAGGCTTGTTATGGTGTTTCCAGAGTGCCTAAAGGTTACTGGTGTTGCCGACCATGCAGAGCAAATTCAAAAAATATCGTAAGAAATTTTATCAGCGGTTTAGTGCATTATATTTGTAGTTCACTGTTAACTCATTAGGAGATGCAAAAATGTCACTCTTTGTTGGTCACCTTAAGGTGCTGATCTCTAGAAACTATTGTTTAGCCTTATTAATTATCACTTTCTAGGATATGAATTAGACTTGATGCATCAGAAGTTTCTATTATTCTTCTCAGCTACATTAGTGGAAACTTTTGCTAGATGTTTGTTTTGTGGCTCTCTTCCTATAATGTGATTCTAATGCCTTTCTTGTATTAACATGTGCAGGTCTGTGTTCTATGTGGTTATGGTGGTGGTGCTATGACTCAAGCACTTAAGAGCCGTGCAATTGTGAAAACCCTTCTAAAAGCTTGGAATCTTGAAACAGAATGTAGACCATCAAACAGAATGTCTTCGTATGAAATTGTGCAAGAAAAATTCAGCATGATGCATCCAATAGGATCTATGTCAGAGAACATTCCATGTCCAGTTGTAAGACCCACAAATATTGGGCCATCAACATCAACCATCTGCAACATGGATGTGCAGCACCAATCTGATTTGCTTCAAAATTCATCATGCCATGTTAGTAATCTAAAAATGCATAATAGTATTACTGCTGGAGTACTTGATTCAACTGTCAAGCAGTGGATTCACATGGTTTGTGGCCTCTGGACTCCTGGTACACGATGCCCAAATGTGGATACCATGAGCGCTTTTGATGTGTCTGGTGCTTCATGTCCTGGAACAGATGTGGTAAGCATTGAAATAAATGGCAGTTAAACTGATTATATATTTTCAGGAAATTAATGTTTGTCTGAATCATGAGGTTATGATTGTGGTGTAGTTGCTAGTATGATCTTTTTTACGGTTATCACCCAGTCATCATTGAAACAATAATATTGGAATTGAAAAATTTATGATAATTATCGGCTGCAATACTGTACCAAGATTGTTCGGGTCATGGATGGTGAACCTTAACTTTTGAGTTGTCCAAATCTTGACACAAATAATCTACCTTGATTACTTTAAGATGGTGATCATTCTTTTGTGTGTGTTTCATGAATTCGTTTTGTTATTGTGGTATTGGACAATGACTGGATCTTTCATTGTACCTAATCTAGAAAGCAAACTTCAGTAAATGAAAGGGATGAATGTAACAAAATTACAGAGCATATGACGTAGCCTATGTGTTCCTTAGTATTATATACCATTTGCTATTGTTTGCCCTTCCTTTTTGTCTACAGATGTCCCAAGTTTATTTTAATTCAATTGACATGAGATGAGATATAGGAATCTGTACTGTAGAAGGTATATGAATTATCAATTATGGAACATGAAAACCGTACTTCTTGCAATATTTTATTTATTTAATTAATAGTATTATTCAAGTAAGAATTTACACTTCTAGTTTTCTCTTGCCAGGTATGCTCTGTGTGTAATCGACCAGGTGGTTCATGCATACAGTGCAGGGTTGAAGATTGCTCCGTTCAGTTTCATCCTTGGTGTGCTCATCAGAAGGTTATTTTTCATTTGAATATTTTGGGTTTGCAAATGCATTTCTCTTATTCTCTTTCTGTCTTAATTTGCAGTTTCAGTAGGAAAAGATCCTTGCCTTATTTTGCAGTTTATGGTTTTGTTTATTTTTGTACAAAATAGGTGGGGATGAGATGTTGTTTTTCAATAACATAAGCCCCTTTTTTAATTTTTCAACCAGAAATGTAGTTGGCCCCTTGGGTATTTAAGTTGGCAATAATAATCAACTTGCTTCTATCTAACATTAGACGTCCTTCAAGTTTTTCACTTCATTCTTTATGCAAGCAAAATTAGTGTTTATCTTATTTTTACAGTATAGATGAAAAGGAGCACAGCCATGTGTTAATTCTATTTTACATGAGCAAAAAAAAATTGCCATGAACTTTGAAAACTCCTAATTGAATAATTTAATTCTATCCTTCATCATCTATGTTCTGCTTGTCCCTTCAATTTTCTCATGTATTGGTTGCAGGGTCTGCTGCAAAGTGAGGCTGAAGGCGTTGACAATGAAAGCGTTGGCTTTTATGGAAGATGTGTACTTCATGCAACTTTCCCAGCAAATGAACCTACCTGTCATGGTGATGAAATTGAAGCAGATTGTAAAGCAGAAAGCTGCTCCAGGACTGAGGTATTACTTTCACAAGTGGGTGTTGGGTTGCCGCAGAAGTTTGGTTGTTTGCATTCTTAACACTATTGATAATTGTAATGATATTTTTTCTCCAATTTTATTTTTTACAAGGGCTATAAGGGTCGAAAAGGGGATGGTTTCTGGCATAATAATAGTTCTCAATCAAAAGGAAAGGGTTGCCTCGTTCCTCAGGAGCAGTTAAATGCTTGGATTCACATTAATGGACAGAAATCTTGTTCAAAAGGGCTTTTCAAGCCACCAATTTCTGAAAAGGAGTCTGACTGCCGGGTATGTTTTTGCTCATACTAATTTTGCATTTTCAATGAACTTAATACAAGTTTTGTTGCATCTACTTTTTGAATCATAAACCAATTCAATCTAATAAGAAAGGTTATGCTTCTTTCAACAAAGGAGCACATAAAAGAAATAGGAAAACAGTAAGCCCACATGAATAAAAATGAGCACATTGCAAATAGACTTAGCCAATATAAATTTTCTGGATTGCCACGGGAAAAGTCTGCACAGCACTTTTCATTTATATAGGTTTTTATCCCAATTCAATATATCATGATATTGTGCTCATTGGTAGCCGACAGACAGGCTAACATGCTTAATTAGTTCACTCATTCAGTTAAATGTGTCTTGGAAAATATTCTTTTTCTTTTCATTTGTTTGTTACCAAAACTATCATTTGGACATCATTGAAGTTACCATCTTATTAATTTATCATTTATTGCAGAAAGAATATGCCCGCTACAAACAAACCAAGGGTTGGAAACATTTGGTTGTCTACAAGTCTGGCATACATGCCCTTGGTCTTTACACGTCTCGGTTTATTTCTCGTGGTGAAATGGTTTGACCTATTGTCCCTCAAGTCACTGATGTACTCTCTCCATTTCTGGTTGAATAACTTAACGAACTCTCGAGATTTTCAGGTGGTTGAATATGTCGGTGAGATAGTTGGGCTACGTGTGGCTGATAAAAGGGAGAATGAGTATATGTCTGGAAGAAAAGTGCAGTACAAGAGTGCCTGCTATTTCTTCAGGATAGATAAAGAGCATATTATTGATGCAACCCGGAAAGGAGGAATCGCTCGTTTTGTCAATCATTCGTGCCTGGTAAATTATCTGTTTTTACAACTGTGTTTATGCCATTGTGCAGCATCCAATTAATTTTCTTACCTTTGCTTGCTTGACTAGCCAAACTGCGTAGCAAAAATTATTTCAGTGAGGACTGAAAAAAAGGTAAATTCATTACCTTAAATTTCCAGCTTGACATTTCGGTACTTATTTGAAAATTGGATTTTAGCATTTTCGGGGCATTTTACAGGTAGTGTTTTTCGCCGAGAGAGACATATACCCTGGGGAAGAGATTACCTATGACTACCATTTTAACAATGAAGATGAAGGGAAGAAGATACCTTGTTTTTGCAATTCCAAAAATTGCAGGCGCTATTTAAATTAATTAATACCCATTTTCCCACTCCCTTCTATTCTATTGTAAATATAGCATCATTTTTGTTACTTTGTACAACCTTGTTTACAATTCGGTTATTAAATTTTAGGTCTATGTCGGTTCGGTTCATGACCAGAATTTCATTTTTCTGTATAGCTTCTTTATTTAGTGAAATTAATATGACAAATATGAGAAGGGGATCGGAATAGAAAAAGAATAAAAAATTCCATTTTGTATAATATGAACTTCTCCTAAAGAAAACACCTCATATAGAGAAGGGTTTTTAATTTACAACAATACTAGTTTATTATATTCCTGTGGATTACAAATTCAGATAATTCTTGTTTTCTTTTGGTTAAATTTCAAGAACCATATATGCCAATCCAACACATTGCTCTTTCCCCCAAAACCATAATCAATCAGCAAACACACTGTTAAGAACTGGACTTCATCAAATGCAGATAATCTTGTTTAAGTAACTTTTAGGCAGCTTTAACTTCCTCTTATGATCCCCAGTTAGGAATGTTTTCTGTTGCTTCATTCACCATTTTCACCAATGTCACCTGCCACAAACATACTTAGCTTATAATTAAAATTATCAATGACAAAATAACCTCATTGCATCTTTCGTCAAAGCTAAGACAAGTTATGTGACGAAAACTTCGTTTACAACAAGAAGTAAATCTATCCCACTTTTGATTAAGCAAAAAAAAGCACTTTCATATGTTCATTTTCTCTAATTGTTGCAATCAATTAGCATCATCATCAAGAGAAATGGATGATGAAACATACCACACTTTCTGGAACACCAGGTGGTGGTAATGGAAGGTTCCTAGGAGGTGCAACCCTGTCGTAAGATCTTTTGTCAAACCTCCATTCTCCTATCTTTCCATAAGTTAGCTTGCCCTGAAAATAGACGGGGTGTAACAAAAATTAGCCAAAATGGTGGCAAGCAAACAAAATATATTGTCAATGCATCCAACAGTCAGAATCAAGAAGAATTTTGGGACAACCTTTTTTTGTTCATTATAGTCAGTATATTACCTGCATGTCGTAGTCACATCCATAAGTGTAATGAATTATGAACTTCTGACCAATCTCTGTATCCCAAGGGGGCTGATAATCAGAAAAGGGCAAAGTAGGATACATGTTAATAAAAATACTAATACGTAAAATTTTGAAATGTAGCAAGAACAAGATTTCATTTATGATTCTAAAACAGAAGACTTTGTAAAAAAGAATCATCGAATGGTATATTCTGCTGTACTTGTGTATAGCATAGAAACGAGCAGATTTAGTTCGAACCTGAAGCATGAAATCCTTGTATAATATATTGCTAACTCCATGAAGGGCAGATGAAACAGCATAAGCGTACCTAGATTAAAGAAAAGTAAACATTGGATTTGTCAAAAATTTTAAAAAAAAGAAAAAAAACAGAGGGAGTATAATAAGTTCCAGAAAAGTCACATTTCAAGAACCCAGCCAAAAGCTTTATCTGTTTCAGGATCCTTCTTCATTGCCAAGGAAACATTCATCCAAGTGGGAGCAATCTTCTTAAGAGGTTCCTAACATTTTCAAACAAAAAATCAAGAAAAAGACCAAGAACCAGACGAAAAACACATCATCCACAATGGCAAAATACAAAGCAAACCTTCGCAATAATGACAGGAGAATTTCCTATTGGATCAATATTGGTTATCGGTCCCTTGTCCTCGGGGAAGTACTTTCGAAGAACTGATTCATATTTCTTAGGCTCAATGTAAAAGAAAGGAAACGCAGCTCCAAGCCCGTCCCTAGCTAAGTTCGGTATTGGTTTAACAATAATATGATCTGGCTCTGCCATTAGTATATAACTGGAAAGAAAGAATAGCAAAAATAAAGTTAAATCTACTGAAAATATAGATTAACCCATTAATGAAATTAGAGAGTTTTTGAGGTTAATACTCTTCTTTTATGTCTGCTTGTTGAAGCCATTGCACAAATGCCCAAGGTCTGTTCAGGACTATATAACCCTGTAATCAAAAGCCAAAAGAAACTACTTCAATTCGAGTTCCTAATTTATTTTCTCAATTCCCAATTTCATAATTGTCTTTCTTCTTCAACATTTATGATGGGATTCAATTCAAACAACAATCAAATTCTATCAATTTAGGTTAAAACTATCCCCGAACTGCACAAATTATAAAATAAAAAAGAAACCCACATAAAAATTCACCTGATCCATGCCAGAAGGAAGAGGCTGAGCAATGAAAGTTGGGATCTCATCCATGAACTTATCAGGTTTTCCAGAATGCAAAATTCTAGTAAACCCACCCATCTCAGAATTGGGACCATTCTTAAATTTCTTAAACCAGTAGTACATTACTCTACACTGCCAAGTATTATACACAGAATCAGAAGCAGTAACTGCAGTATGGAAAAGCCTCTTCTTCGCATCACCATAGCTTTTTGACCTCTCTAATGGCATTTTAATTATGGGGTTGATACGAACAGTATTTGGACCAGGAAGATCTTGCTTGAGAGGAGCATTGGCAGAGATGAGAATATTGTATGTGATTAGCGCTACTGATAAGGTAATTAGTAAAGTGAAGAATAAATTTCCCCAACCCATTTTATCTTTGTCCTCTCAATCTGAAATTTTTCTTTGTTTTTTTAACATAAACAGATTTTGGGGAAGAAGAAGGAGTAAGCTGCTTCAAAAAAATCAAATAAAAGTCGTCGCAGAGTGGTTGGTTGAAAGCCTGAAGATAGTAGGCTGTTATATTATTGTTTTATTAGGTAATTAAAAATGGATTTTTTTTTCCATCATTTAAAAAAATATTTGCTTCTTAACAAGGATTACAGTATTTTCTCTTCAAAAAAAAAAAAGATTACAGTATTTATGTATTTCTAATTACATGAAAAAAATAATTAAAATAAAAAAGATAAAGAATATTTAATTTTAGTGAATTTTTTTTTTTTTCAGAGAGTGAATTAAATATTATTAATCATGTTTAATTACATAATATTAGTGTGAACTAAAAAAAATTATTTTCTTACAATAATAAATGAGAGTAAATTGTCAAAATACTGAAAACCATATTGTGATTTAAGCGCACACAATGATCAGTGAATGGTAATGAAATTAAAAATGTTATATCAAAATATTATGTTAATATTTAATTTATATTAAAAATAAAATCAAACCAGCTTAAAAGTACGACATGATAGACATGGCCACGGGCCGGTTTGGACCATTTGGCTCGCCAGTTTCGGTCCATCGTCAAACCGGCTTGTCCCGTCATCAAATTAGAACCGTTCGAACCATAAACCGGAACCATTAGGAGACGAACCGGTTAAGATTCAAGTTATTTTCGAACCGTATTGAACCGGAACCGTTGACAAACCGTCCGACCGTACTTTTAAACTACCAGTTAACTTTTTTTTATTTTTTTCAAATTTAAAAAAAAAAATAAAATGGCCCGCCATGAAACTGCTGGTTAACCGCAGCCTGCCGATTAACCGGCAATTCGGCCGGTTAACTGGCCCGTCATGAAACCGCCGGTTAACCGCAGCCCGCCGATTAACCAGCGATTCATAGGGCCGGTTCAGGTTCACTCCCCCTTAATCCGTGGCCACCTCTACAACATGATTAGTCGCCCAAATTACATGAAAATCCTAGAATGTCAATATTTGAAAGTAGCTGATTTATTAGTAACCTCTTAGAAAACAATATAATTAACCAATTAATATTAGAAACAACAATGGCCAAACAAATAATCAGTTTTTTTTTTTTACATATTTCTTATGAAAATTACAGGGACAGAAGCAGAGTTCGAACACTAACAAATCTACATATGAACTTATAAAGGAAACATAAAAGAAGTTAAAAAACTAGGATTGGATCTAAAGAAGAGTTATAGTATATGTTACATTGTCCATGGAGCATCCTAACTCTTTTTTTTTCCCTTTTCACAGAACATGCATTGTTCTTCCCTCTTGATCAATGTCCAGAACAAATAAATGCAATGATTCAAAAGAAAACTATGTTTGCCTAAATTCTTTGCCCTATTTTCATATGGTGTCGATGTTTTTCTGCAACCGCAAGCCATGGCAATGATCCAATAGAGAACTTCAACACAAGTCATTCCTTCTGCATTCCCATGGACAATGTTATTATTTGGGAAATTATAAATTAATGCGCTTCAAAAATAATCGCAAATCGGAAAAACCTGGTTACCCTTTGACGCTTGCTAGGATGAGGGGGTGAAGGGTCAGTTTCTTCTTGCGATGACGAAGTTCCAACATCCGATGATGAAGCCTGCAGATAAAATATATAGGTTACTTGAAATTTGATGTCCAACATCTCCTGATCACGATTTTTTAAAATAAAATCTAAAATTCTACGCTGGGAATTTAAGTTGGATGAAGAAATCAGTCTCCAAGTAATTAAAAAAAAGAGCATGCTTACCTGCTGCACTGAAGCTTCTTCTGCATTAGCAGGATGCCTCAGAGGTGCATTCTGAGCTATGAAAGGCATAATTTGTTGAAGCACATTAGACAAGAATGCTCCCTCGTTCTCTACCAGTGCCGCTTGATTATTAGCCGCAGACTCAGGTTGACTTCTGGAGGATAAATCAGTAGCTCGATCAATGGAGTGCGAACCACGAGATAATGGTGGGTTGGTTTCTCCAGTAGATGGGTGTGCATTGTTCGGCTCTCTTTCATTTGGATTAACCGACATCAACGCTGCACCTATATTATTTTCATATCAAGAAAACAAAGGTTAAATTTAATAAAAATTACATAAAGTAAAGGGACAGGTACTATAAAGTCCCTGAAGTTTTACATAATTAGTTACTTAGTCCTTGTGTTTTTAGAAATAGATTGTTTGGCTCCTATACTCTATTACACTATTTAATCCTTCCAATTAGAATTGTTGTTCAAACTCTATTAAAAGACATTGATACCCATTACCCAAGGACTAAGTAGTTAATTATGTAAAAACTCAGTAATTTCCCTAAAAGAATAAGAGGTGAGTGTGAAAAAGCAATGGCAGAAACAAAGGCAACAAACTTATGGGAATGATTGTTTCTAGGAGTTCTTAGGGAAATGGACCCAATTTTTATTTTAATTTTGTAGTAAAGACTCATTTTTTATTTTAATTTGAAAAATGGACTCATTATAAAAATAATATCAGAAAAAAGATGTTTAGTTAATGTTGTACTGCTGTTATACTACTGTTGTACAAGCATAAAAAAAATGGTTGAACTGTTGTTGTACTGTTTCTGTACCAATATTGTATAAATATTGTTCAACTACAATTGTACAACTATTGTACAGATTTTGTAACAAAATTTTACAGAGTACATTTTTCTTTTCTTTTTTTTTTTTTAACAAAAGGTCCAAAAATGCTATTAAAATTTAGTGAGTCCATTTTTCATTTTTTTGTCTTGGGTCCGTTTTCCAAGTTAAAATAAAAAGTAGGTCTATCTTTATATATATCCCCTGTTTCTATTTTGACAAAGTGATATGAGGATTCTCACTATAAACCCATATCCCATAAATTTGCATACAAGACTACATGATCCATTTCAGAGGTGAAACTTCTCAACGACACTTTTATCATAATAATAACAGAACTGAAATAACTAAATCCCACCACCACACTTATCAAAGCTTGTTAAGCTCAAAAATTTTGAGTGGATAGGCACCTGTTCGTATCCTTACGTTGATATTCCTTGTGACTTCAGCAGTTCCAAAGGGATTTGTTCCATAACTTGCTCCAGATCGAAATGAAAAAGGCTGTCCATGAACAAGCAAGAAAAATGAAATCAAAATGTATGTCTTGTAAGATGGTCTGCTCTAATTGCAGATAAAAGACAGAATTGAAAACACACCCGAACCATAATCGGATTTGGACCAAGACTGGATATGAAAACGGGTGGTCCAGCATTAACCACAGCATCAGCCTAAATAGGAAAAGTCTGTCAGGTCCTTGTCATCTCAGAAACTTGAAAGAAACAGCTAATGCATACACATGTCCATGAGAAATCAAGAATCAAATCCTATAACAAAAGAAAAACAATGACAAACCGGAGTCTCTCCCAGTCTCAATGTCATGGTTGCACGACCAAGTTCAAGCAGTAAAGCACCCAAGTTCTGCAGCAATGCTCCTGATCTAAGACTGCTTCTTTGAAGAGTAGCTCGGGCTGATTGATCTGTAAGATTTGCTTGATCCTCTAGTTGTTGAGCCTGTTGCTGCAGATTTAAAACACAGGCGATAACATGTATAAGTGAGTAATGCACATTTTCAAGGGTTTACATCTGTGTATTTCAGTTACAAGTGCCCATATGCTTGCTACAGCTATCCCCTACTGAGGAAAGCTCCAAATATTTAATGGTTATATCATATAATTTCTTGGGAACTGCAGAGCAGACCCAGAGTCAGCTTTGAAAAAAAAAATTTAAAAGTCAGCTGTTGCCTGTTAATCTCAATCTCAAACAACTTAGCGCAGATAACAATGGAAATTAAATTCATATAAAGGCCAAAAATTTGTTGACAATTTCTAAGATAACCTGAAACTATCAATTTGAATGTGCCAAATGGAAATAGAGGTATAGCTAACACTTATTTGAAATTAGACGTCAGTCATATGCATGAGAAAATTTTCTGAACCATAAGAACATACAGATAGCGAAGAAGCAACTTGTTGGATCAACAATTGCCTGGTTGACAACAATACTTCTGCCAAGGAAGCTGGTCCTGCAAGGCCTACTTGCTCAGCCGTAGAAGGGAGGACTCTTTCAGAGCTCTGTACATTACCCCCATGGGTTGCAGCACTGTTTGAATTGTTGCCGTCACCTCCTGAAACTAATTCAAAAACTTTCAGCAATGCAAGCACAATAAAATAATATGTATGTGATTAGAGAAACATAAAGGACATGTTTACTTACCATGCACCCCAAATTCATGTCTCAAGTGATTAAGAAACTGGGACAAAGTGGTCAATGAGTCATGAATCACCTGTAAAAACCATGAAAATTATCTTAAATAACGGCATCTTTTTTCACATAGGCATAGATATTCTCAATGGCAACTGAACGATGGATTTGACGTTATATTGGATCCAGCACAATTAATCCATGCTCACATATATAATAAGGTTGTAATACAAAGAAAGCAAGCATGAAGAGAATATCACCTCTTCTCAAAGAAAAAAAGGGAAAACAGTAAATGAAGAAAAACAGAGGGTTTGAAACATACAGGTGGCTGCAATGTGGCTTGATGCTGCTGTCCACTAGAATCTCCCAAGCCATTAGTAGAAGGTTCCTGCTATTTTTTTTTTAAAAAGCACTTTTTGTTTTAACATCTATGGTGGCAGTCAATTTCAATTCCTCAAGTAGCCTTGAGGCTTCAAGAAATGATATGTGGCATCTATCAAAAATCCAAATAGAAAATGGAAACAGATACATACAGAGATATAGAGTAAGAGAAGAAGACAGAGAATCGCTGTCCTCAATTTTATTTTGCATGCTAAAATGTGGTAAATTATGGCCACGCAAAGAAATTGCAATATGAATGAAGCTGAACAGCAAAGGCATCAGCATTCTAGAATATTGGTTGTTCAAGTACAAATGAAAATATACCCTGAGATTAACCCCTTCACTGCCACTTTCAGCACCAAAGGAACTAAGAAAAGCCGAGACAATCTGTTTACAAAGATAAGAAAGCAAGCCTTAAGAATCAGATGGACATGTATCACGATGCATATGATACAAATTAAAATTGGTCTAGCAACTCTAGCCTCACCTCATTAAAGGAGGGAAAAACTCCATCACCTTGTCCAGAAATATTGAATGCTTCAACTACTAAACTCGGACCAGCTCGAATACCTTGACTAAAGAAATCGCCTAATAGATGATCAGTTGCTGCAAATGACACCAAATACTATAAGTTTCTGGTAAAACGATGATCCAATCCTCTCAAGCTGTGAAACCCACTTAATGAATGACCTTAAAAGTACAACCAAGTAACCAACCTGTATCATTGTTAGGTGAGCTATCTGATACTGAGAATGGCTGAAATGGTTGTCTAACAACCATATGCAAAGTGTGGCCATCTTCCACATCTAAATGCAATGTAGCAAGATAATTTTCCAAACAAACTGAATTAGGAAATCTCAAATTCAAAACTCAAAAAGGATACGATACGCCGATAGCAGCTGATCATCCTTCAAAACTCTCCCACGGCAAATAAGGCGTTGTTGTTCAGATAGCACACCAGTAACTGTAGCAATCCGTTCCTTCAACTCAGGCACTGGAACCTGCACAAACAGAAAGAGAGGTAGAAGATAATGCATACAGCTAAATATACAATGCTAAGATGTTGTATAATGTATAGGGCATGCAAGCAAACAACATGAATGATCGCAAGCGTGCAATACTTACACATTTATCCACACGCAAAGTATATGTTTGGGAATCTAATGTTTTTATCTTTATCTCAACTGTTGCCTCTGAACAGGTAGACCCAAGGTTCCCAGAAGCCATAGCTTGATCTCCACCACAGTCTCCCTTTTCCTCCAAACTGCAATAAAAACGAAAATAGCCAAAAACACAAGCTATTGATTCAGATACAATCAACATGTAGTAAAAGAAGGTTCAACAACAAGTTAAGTGTTGTTTGATCCTGAATCCCTCTATTATGAGATAACAAAATCCCTCTATTAATTAATACTGTAAAAGCAGACATTATTGCTCAACATCATCGAGTTTATCATAGAGAAATCATGAAAAAAAAATGAAATAGAACCCATAAACTAAAATGAACAGAACACAAAACCTCAAGTTGTAAACCCACAAAACTACAGATACAAGAAAAAAAAAAAACCCCAACTTTAAAAATAGAATACCATCTCCATTTCTTCAATTTTCGCATGAATAATTAAAAACCCGAATACCCATCAAAATTAGGGTTTTATGACCCATAAAACCTAAAAAAGCAAACAAATTTCATTCCAAAAAAGAATACCAATCACAAGGGTGCACTGACAATAAACGTCAATTGAATCGTACGATAGGTTACATAGAAATGGAGGGAAAGAAGACCATAAGACTGATAAATGTTACCTGGAAAAAGCTTGGAAACAGGGGATGACTTGTGGAGCTCGATTGAGAGAATTCGAAAGAAAGCGAGCGAATCAGCGAAGGGTTTAAGGAAAAAAAAAAAGAAATTTTTGTATAGAAAATTGCTTAGCTGCTGCTTGTTTGTCTCTGTTCTGTGGATTCTATTTAAAGGTTTCAGTATTCGTTTTATGTAGACCGTTGGATGAAATTACTTTTCTTTGTACGGTTGTCAGGCCGTTGGATGAAATTTTAATCCTAACTAATGGTATGATAATAAATTAATATCTGAACGCCTGAGCAGAATCTCCAAACGCCGTGGCATTTTTTATTCATTTATATTTTTTTTTAAAAAATAATTTCATAAAATTATTAAAATAAAAAATATCGATTTTTTATAAAATTGTGATGAATATTTTGAATTTTAAATCAATAAAACCTGTAAAAATTTCCAATTTCTAAATTGGATAACGCATGGGCTATAGGCCCATGGATCACTTGGTAGTTTAGCCCAACTCTAAATGTGCTTCAATTACTGCTAAGTAGACTGACATTTTGCAAATAACTTTTTGACTTTAAAGGCTCTTTGAGTTTGAACTTTATGGAGAAAAAAAAATACGTCACTTTAATGATAAAATACGTAACATTATTTAAAAAAAAAAATTAAATAATGACATTAGGAATAGATTATAAATACACTAATTTCCTTTAAAACAAATACACTCAATTATTATTTTATTTCCATTTTAAGATGTATTAAGAAAAATGATTAAATAAATAATTATCCTATTCCTCGTTTAATTAAAATTAGATGTTCAAACCCGTTTAGATAAAAAAAAATTCGGTTTCAGTTTCGGTTATTCATTTAGTGCATTCGGTTAACCGAAAATCAACCGGTTCGGTTAACCGATTTGCTCAGTACTACTTAAAAGAGCTTAAAATGGTTTGAATTGAAGAAGAACGAACCGGAAATTATGGTCTCGAGATGGAATATATACCAATTGGTTACAAGAGTCAAAGAAATCTGAAATCTAAGTACCAAAAAGGGTTAAATTTCCATTCTTTTCATGTTTTTAAAGGGTCCTACAACCTTACTATCTTAACCAGTTGTTTTCCACCTTCCCGCCACTCCCATTTCTCATCATTCATATGAAAAGAAACTATGTAATATGACCCCATTGTCCTCATCATTTTGCAAAACCAGAATCATTTACTTCCTACTTTCATTATGATTTCCCTACAAAATGATTCTACTGTAGAAGGTTATTTTGGTCATAATAAAACTTCATAGAGTTCCTGCATTAATGGGTTACTGTCTGCCAGTAGAAAAAAAAAATAATTCTATTACAGTTCTTTCATTCATCAAAGCTTACAGAAAGAAAAAAACCAGTAGCTAAGGCTTAAAGCTTAGATTTTTATTTTTATTTTCTAGCAAAATTTTGTGTTATGATGTTATGTTTTCTTGTCACATTTCTTTTCTTTTCTTCTTCTTCTTCTCTAACTTTACTTCCTTTCTCACATGCTGCTTCTGTTTCTCACTATAATGCTTTACCACCTGCAGTAGGTAAGTTGTACCATTCTAGTTCTGGGTTTTAACTTTTGTTTGGTTTCCAAGAAAATGCAAGGGAAAAGGAAAATGTTTTTTTCTTAATTTTATTTTTCTTGGGTTTATAAAGAACACATTTTTAGTTTTTTTCACTCTTCTTGTGCTTATCATTTTTGTCTACGGGGCCTCCATTGGGAGTTTAAGACATTTGAATTAAAATTCCCCATGAATTTTCTCACCCATTAAGCAGATAAATAAAATAAAGAAAACTATATGCCATAAAGCAGCTAAATTGAAAACTTTTTCTTGATTTTTTATTTTTTTACAGTTGTGGAAGCACCCATTGGTGAACCAGTTGAAAGCTCAACACTTGTTTTAGCTCCAAGAAGGACTTACAGAAAAGACCCTCTTAATGGCTTCAAAAGATACACTGGAGGATGGAATATTAGTGACCACCATTACTGGGCTGTAAGCAAATTATTACTACATTTTAATCTATCATAAACGCAATTTTTTTCTTGCATTTGTAACTTTAAAAATAAAATTTTTGTTTGTAGATAAAGGGTATAAAAATGGTTCTAAGGAAACTAAAAAATCTCTGTATGTTGAGTGTTTTGTTTATTTATTATAATCGTGATTATGTTTTGATCCAGTCTGTAGGATATACTGCAGTTCCCCTATTTGCCATTGCTGCTGTATGGTTTTTCGGCTTTGGATTATGCTTGCTTATTTTCTGCACCTGTTACTTCTGTTGTGGAAAGAAATCTTATGGATACTCTCAAATAGCTTATGCTCTTTCTCTCATTTTCCTTGTTATCTTCGGTACCACCACGATGTAAATACCCTTTACCCTCACTCTATTCCACTAGCATTGTGTGAAAAGGGCATATTTGCCTAACATTTTATTCTGTGTTTTCAGCATTGGATGTGTGATTTTGTATACTGGTCAGGGGAAGTTTCATAGAAGCACAGCAGAAACTTTGGAGTATGTTGTTAGCCAGGCAGATGCTACAGTTCAAAAACTGAAGGATGTTTCTAATTATCTTGCTTCAGCTAAGTTAACTTCAGTGGATAAAGTTTTCTTACCTTCTAATGTTCAGACTGATATTGACCAAATTGGAATGAGAATAAATTCTTCTGCTAGCATGCTTGCTGATCGAACGGTAGAGAATTCAGATGATATTCGTGATCTTTTGGATTCTGTGTGAGTGAAATGATACTAGTAGTACTTTTTTTTCACCCAGTTCAGTAGTTCAAATGAATGTTTGCTAATGTTCCTGCAGGAGGCTTGCGCTTATTGTTGTTGCGGCTATTATGCTTCTCTTGACACTTCTTGGATTCTGTTAGTCATTCTCAATTTGTTCCTTTTCTCAAATTGTATGCAGTAAAGAACTATACTCAGTTGTTCATATTTGGTATATATATATGTTTTTTTTTTTTTTTTTTCAGTGTTCTCGATTTTCGGCATCCAAGTGCTAGTGTACATGTAAGTACCGAAAAATTGACATGTTTAAGAACATTTTAGCTTACAAATCTGTCATTTATCTGTTTGTTTGGACTTTTTTCTTTCTTTGATGTTTTTTTTATAAAAGAAGCAAAAAGTTGCTTTTTTAAAGCTTTTTTTAAGAGCCAAAAGAAGAAAAAGTACAAGCAATGCATGACTAAAATGTATTGGATTCTTGCTTTGAGAATCCTAAATTTTCTGCATTTGAAACTTGTTGCAGCTTGGTCGTAGTTGGATGGATACTTGTTACCGGAACGTTTATTCTATGTGGAACTTTTCTTCTTCTCCACAAGTAAGACTTATTTCTGCTATATATATCAATAAGCAGGCTTAGTTCTGCTGTATATATATATCAATAAAAAGGCTGATTTCTGCTATGACTTAATTACTTCTAACTGATTTTTCTGTGACATGTCAGTGTTGCTGGAGATACTTGTGTTGCAATGAATCACTGGGTGCAAAATCCTACAGCTCATACAGCTTTAGATGATATTCTTCCCTGTGTAGATAGCTCAACCTCTCAAGAAACCTTGTCACGAAGCAAAGAAGTTACTCTGCAATATGTTGATTTGATCAACTCAGTTATAACTAATGTCTCTAATCTTAACTTCTCCCCTAACTTCCCACAAATGTACTTCAATCAATCTGGTCCTTTGGTTCCAGTTCTCTGCAATCCATTTAACCATGACTTAACTGATCGGACTTGTAGTGATGGTGAGGTGAACTTGATCAATGCAACCCAGGTACGTAATTAGTACTTTACAAGTAGCATTTTTTTGCTTAAAAGCCAACCCTTCTACTTGTTTGGCATTGCTTGATATAGAGAAAAATGAGCTTTTAAATAGTTTTGGCAAAAGCTATAAGAAATGGTTTTTCTTTTGTTTTGGTTATAAAAAGCCCTTCTTTGGTTTGACATTTGAAAGCACTATAATAACTCTTAAATGTCTTGTTTCTTCATATCCTCCTCTCAATACACTAACTCTTTTTAGTGATTTTACATTTTGAGCAAACATAAATAAGTGTTCTCATACTGTCTTGTCAAACACACATCACTGCATATTTGTTGCTTTTATAAAAGTTCAAACAAATGGAAGACAACTTACTTTTAAGCAGCTTAAAAGATAAAATTTTCTTTTTAAGTTAAAAGTCAAAAAGCAGTAGTTTAGCTAAACACTCTTCTCATCACTGGAAACATCTACCCGCTACTAAAACAGCCAAGTTTGCGCAACATGTCTGAATGCAAAATCACTAAACACCATCTTCATTCCATGTAGGTATGGGAAAGCTATGTCTGTCAGGTTTCGACGGCAGGAATATGCACAACGACAGGGCGATTGACCCCAGACATATATAACCAAATGACAGCTGCAGTTGGGGTATGCAATGGACTTGGAAACTATGCACCTTTCTTGGTTGAACTAGAAGATTGTACATTTGTAAGAGAAACGTTCAGCAATTTATATCGAAATCACTGCCCTCATCTGCAGCAATATAGCAGATGGATTTATGTTGGTTTAGTAATGGTTTCTACTGGAGTTATGCTTTCTATTATTTTCTGGGTTATATATGGAAGAGAAAGGCGGCAGCGGGTTTATAACAAGAAGCTTCAGGCTGATGAATTAGCTCAGAGCTTGGAAGATGATAAACGTTCTGTATCTTAACAAGTGGAAGTGGTCACTGTAGTTTATCTTCTAATGGCTGTTCTTGATTGCTCTTATTAATATTCATAGTACAACAAATTCAATAGTCTTTTTCCCATCGTTTGCCTTCCTTTTGAAATGCATAACATAATCAGAATACAAAATGTTCTTATACTTAGGCTTTTCTCCATTATTAGCAAGAACTTCAGGCAAAGGAGCAATCACATCACTTGGTTTTGGATTAAAAAAAACAGGAATAGAGATCCTGTTTTTGGTTCCATTTGCAATCACACAATGCTCTACACTTTTATATCGACCATTGCTAAGTATTTGCAGAGCATCACCAAGATTAATAACAAGCGATCCTTCAATTGGAGTAACATGCACCCATCCTTCGTTCATCCTCACGTATAGCCCTCCAGTTTGGTCTTGCAAAAGCAAAGTGAGTGTAGAGAAGTCAGAATGGCGTCCTACGCCTACTGTAAGATTAGAGTTTGGAGGACATTTTGGATAGTAATTAAGGACAATCCTTTTTGAACCCATCAATAAAGATTCTTTCTTTTCGTCTATCTTTTTCACGTTCAGTCTCGCCATTAATGAATCCATAAGCTTCTTGCATAGTACTTCAGATTTTCTCATGTATTCCAAGCATTCGTCCCTACAAACAGAAGAAATAAAGATTATTATATATTGATTTGTTAAAAAAAAAAAAAGAGTTGAAAATGATTCGCCACTGCACGGAAACTTGTAAATACAAAAGAAGCTTCACCACGTCCCCGTATCGGTGCTGTGCAACATAGATGATTCTTACTTGCACTCAGAAGGCCACAATGCAGAAGCTTCTTCTTCAGAGACATAAAAAAGGCTAAGATAATCTTTCCATTCAAGAGGTTTTTCATAATCATCAGGTCTAAAGCTTGTCCCAAAACTGACATTATTAGTTGAAGAACGTTGTTTTGAGAAATTCCTCTTAACAGAAGCTGGTAATCCAAAGAAACGATGCGTGGCATCCTTAACACCTTCAAGAACCTCAACTGGAACTCCATGGTTGATCAACTGGAAGAACCCAAATTTCTCAGCAGCATCACATATTGATTCTGCAATTTTTGGGTCACTGTCCCAATTTGACATGTCAATTACGGGAATTGACTCTTTTGGAATAATACTATTCATAAGTGCTTCTTCTTGAGGAGGTTGTATATATTGGCTTGGAAAGCTTTTCAGTCCTAAATCAGAAAGACCCTTAACACCATTACATTGGTTTATTACAAAATCTGTAAGATCAAAAGTGGGTGTGGTTGATTCTGCAAGTACTGTTGCAGCCATTTCTTGCTTGGTTAAGAAAAGTTGTTGGATTGTTTTGGGATAGAATAGAACTGAGAATATAAATACGCACAAATAAGGAAAATATGAGCCATATGCTACTTTTGTGATCATATACAGCCCACGTTACACATTGCTGCAACACCATACATAACCACTGCAATAATATATCAACCGGATGAAGATGATATACATCAAGTGATATTGGTCCCATATGTCTTAAAAAGTGGAAGTGTCACTGTAGTTTATCATCTGATAGCTGTTTTTGATTATGTACATTTTGGGACGATTTTACGACCAGCTTTTTTGATTTCCAACGTGATTCAGGTGACGAATGTGAAGCTGATATGATTCTGATTATTATTCTGTCGGCATACACTGAAATTCTGTAAAGTACATTTTTTTTATGTAGCCAAAAAAACGAAGACGCTGGAATTTCTCGTCGGTTTGTTGCCGGGGAAAACAACGGCCGCCAGAAACCTATCATATACCCACTAGATACCCTTACTTGAATCTTAAAACTGATTTTTTTACAATATTTTTCAATTTAATGCCTTATAAATGTTTAAATAATCCTATTTTCTATTATTTTTACTCCGAGTGACACTTTTCTATTCATTTTACTTTTTGTAACTAATCCTCTAACCACACAAAATAAAAATTGCAACATATGGGCAAATTCAGCTTGGCCTAAGTTCTCAACTTAGACTAAATATTTGCCCAAGTTTATCTAGTCAAAGTATTGGTGGCCATAGGTCGGGCCATGTATGATTCAAGTTTCACTAGTTCACGATTTGTAAATAGTTTGAACCATAATCGGATCGAAGACTGTGCAGTTCATAAGCAAGCCAGTTCGTAAGTGGTTCATGATTTTTGATAGTTTTTTTCAGAATTTTTGGTAAAAAATAGTTACAGTTCACAAATGATGAATTTGAACAGAATCAGAACACACGATTCCAATTCATGGCGGCTCGAGCCTTGGGCAATTCATGTCCAATATTTTGGCAGTTCATGGCCAAAAATTCGAATAGGCCAAACCAGCCTATTGCCCTCACTACGTTCAATGTGTAACAAAGGAATATATAAAACTACCATTATGAAAAAAATTGTATTCAAAAGGCTATTTTTTTAATTAATACTTTACTAAATTAATAAAATTTCACATACTGATATTATTAATTTATAAAGATTTGATAATATATGGCTAAATTTTATTAATAAAAATATATTTATTAAAAATTCTCTATTATTAATTACTAATTAAATTAATTGATTACATATTGAATTGTGGTTAAAAAAGATAAAATGATGTAATATCATTTACTCTTCTTATTTATTCAAGAAATCAATTGCAATTCACATTAATTTTACAAATTATTCTTAATGTAGACAATATATTTAGTATAAATAAAAGTCAATTTATTAACGTATCAATCACACTTTACAAAAAAATAATAATAATAATAATCACACTTTATAATTAGAGAAACTATTTTAATATCTTTTTATATTTTTATTATGTGAGAATTAAATTAAAGCATTTTTAAACATTGCATTATACAAATATATGAGAGTCACTTAACCCTACTCCTAACCTAACCTTCGTTTGTCACATCCAACTAAAAAAAAAATCAAACAATTGGACTTGGACTTTACTTAATCCCATACCTTTTTGGCCCACCTAAAATTAAAGCTTCCCGGAAACTTATAATTCAACCCGATATCTCTAACGTCGGTCAGCAGCTAATATACTAATAGCGGTGGCGCCACCCATATTTATAACATGATAAATACCAGATTAACTAACATTCAGGTATACTCATAAAATATAATAATAATAATAATAATAATATAATTTACATTTACAATATTTAACTGCGTGTATTATAAGTACAACGTTTCATGTAATGAGGGGTCAGTATATATATAAGTCTAGAAGAGGTGGAGAAAAATCATTATTGACCTTTTTTTTATATATAAAAATATTAGATTTAATTTATGTAATTTAAAGGAAAAAAAATTAGAAGCAGATGAATTTGTTGGTTATGTTTGTTGACTAAATCTTACTACTTAAAAATTAATTAATCTTAATATAATCCAACTTGTATTATCATTTGCTTTACTAAAATATTTATTTAATTGGGGAAATTTGGATCAATTTCAAGATTTGACCCTTAATTTTAAAAGAAATAGGATAATTACAGGTGTTTATTAATTTAATTACTAAGTAATTTTTTTATTATAAAGTAAAAATAAAATTATTTTAGTAATTCAAATTTGAGAAATGTAATTATCATACTATTATTTCAAATATTTATTTTCCTTTTGTTGGTCATAAAACTATGGCAAATAACGTCAACTTTGAACCCATGTTCTCAATTAATAATAGGGTCCCATCATTAGGCCATCTTTGTGATAATATACTAAGTTTGGGTCCATACGTCTTTAGACCATTGGGCTTTCATTTCTTCATAACTGACATGTGTATCAGATTTTTAACATAAATAACCGATTAAATTTTTTTCGACAACTGTTTTTTTACTATAAATAAAATATAAATATTTTTAAACAGACTATTAAAAAAAAAACTTGGAAATTGAAATATGACCCTTTTTATAGTTATAAATATATATAATTATTAAGCTCAAAAAAGTTAAATTTAGATAAAGATTATGGCTATTTTCAGAGCGAAAATTGCTAATGATAGAGTAACTAATTTTATTTACATTTAATTCACCTAATTATTCTACTCATGAAAAAATAAAAAACTATTAAATTAGTTGCTCTAATATTAGTAATTTCCACTATAAAAATAGTGGTACTCTAAATTTAGATATAATAATAATTATACAAATAAATTATATTAATTGATTAAAGACTTTAGGAATTCAAACAATTTGCCCTAAGAAGAAGGCAACATTGAATTGAAATGAAAATCTTTGATAAAAGGAAAAGTATATTGAGAATAGAGTATGATGTTGAAGCATAAAATAGAGAAACTTTAAAGAAAAGGTATAAGATAAGGAGTGCACTTTTACTTTTTTAACCCTCTAAAAATAACTCACTAATCTCAACTCAATCAACCAACCACTCTTTAATTTCCCCAACTGCTACCAATTGCCCCCCATGCTTTTCAAAAATTTAAATTCATCATATATATAATAAATATAGAATGTCATCTAACCATGGAGTCCACCTCGTTAAATAAATGATGCAAATTATGTCATTTAAGTATTTAATAAGTAGAAGATATTTTTATTAAGCATATTTTATAAATTTTATTTTTTTATCGAGAAACGGACCGAGCTATATATATATATAACCCAACAATAATTTATGGCAAATCTCAAACAGAATATTACTTATAACATTTCTCATAGTGACAATATAAGGGATCCACGTTTATTAAAAACAATAATTTCTAGATGCTCCTTGATTAATTAAGCTTAATTAGTATATAATATAAGATTTAAAACTAATAGGAAGCAAAACATTAATCATACAAAAAAAGACAGCTCATTTTGTTCCTTAATCATTGAATAAAATTTGGCTGAACCGACCTATCCAATTACCATTTGAAAGCTAAATTGTAAATAAATATTAATAAAAATAAATACAAAATTTCAATAAATAAATAAAGACTACAAGGTATTATTGGTTGTTGGGTATGGTTAAAATGTAGGTGAAGGAGATGATACTTACTTAAAACTTATCCGTCGTATAATTCTTAGTCGATAAGCTAAAAATTATAAAAAATAAAGGCTTAAAAAAAAGCTTGCTTGAAATAAAATTAAGGTCAATGATCAATCATTTTCAATTATTATCACACTAACAAATAAAAAATAAATATCTAATATACGTGAAATTAAGGAATTAGAACCAATCTCACTATCATAGCTGTCATGTTCCCACCATAATTATTGCTAATTTACATTTTTCCTTTTTAATTTCTTTCAAATATTTACTGGAAGCTTCGAAGCAACATATTTAGTTATTATATACTTTATTTATTTATAATATCGAAATAGATGAATGGCCTCATATACTAAACACAAAGAGACTAGGCTAGGCTGGGTTTAGATGATAATTAAGTAATTAATTAGAATATAATCTCCGTAGATTACTCTTCAATCTAAATCTAATTTTATTTAATATATATAATCAAGGCATAACTTTTAAATTTTATATTATTGAGTATACATTAATTTAATTTACATTGTAAAGCACGACAAGTTGTTTGTATCTGAATATGAATCCTCTTAAGGGAGCAGCAGCACCAGGAAGCAGGTGAAATTTAAACTGTCTTGAATTAGGGTTACCATTAATTTAACCACTCTATTAATGGAGATACTATAGCTATTATTTTATTTTTCATAATAGATTTAACATCATAAAATGTTAATACTAGTTAACAATTGGTTTACTTTGAATTACTTACTAATTAATCAACTATTATTAATTAAGTGTATTTTAACTATGAAGCTAAATTATTAAACTAGATTAAGATAATCTATAAAAAGTTTATAAGAAGTTATTGTCGTTATCAACTTCACTAGCGTTGTTTTTATAAACTATTGGCGTAAATGGTTAGTGGTTAAGTAAGGTGTAAGGATAAGTGTTAAATAAAATAATTTTAGATTAGTTGAATTGAAATAATGGAATTCATGAAACATTTTTAAATTTATTTATTTAATTAATTTGTTTGGTTTTCTTATAAAGAATTTGATTGTTTCTTAATGGGGAAAAAAATATAATTTCAATTTTATTATATTGGTATAATGTAATATTTCTAATTTTTATAAATAGAAGATGAAATTTTAATAATATGATCATAAGTATCATATAAATTATTTAATTCTATTTAAATAAGAAAAAATTATTAAAATGTCCTCATAATTTGATATATTCTACTATTTTATCCTTAATTTTGCATTAATATTTTTTTTTTCATGTTAAGTTTTTTATTTTTCAAATTCCTAATATATTTTAATGATTTTGGATGAAAAATTAACAAAACAGATAATTTTTAAAAACTTAGAGACAAAATAATATAATATGTCAAATTATAGAAACCTATTAATAATTTTTTCTTTAAATAATATAATTAAACATGCTTTTTGAACCAAACAATATTCATTATTAATTCTTTTTAATTTATACTTTGACATGAAATGCATTTCACAAAATTTACTAATTTAAAATTGAACCAAACCGTGAAGGAAAAAAAAATGCATATTATAACAAAAACTAAACTACTATTAATAACCACATCACACATGAATTGATATTATAAAAATGAATTAAAAAAAAAAAAAAGAAAAAAAGAGAGAGGCTGAGAGCTGAGCTGACCTGGTCATTTGGTTAGGCCCTTGTGTATATATATGACTTGAATATATATTTGACCAGCATACATTTCAGATTGACCGCCAGAATAGTAGACTCACTCCGGAGTTGACATGACTTGTCAGTGAAGTAAAGGCCTGCTCTATTGGAGGTTGCTTGAATGGCAAACTTTTGATTTTTTACCCATGTCAAAATTTAACTATGTTATAATAATAATAATAATGATAATAATAATAATAATAATAAGCAAAAAAGCCTAATGTTAGGAGAAGAAAAAAGACACCTTCAACTAAATAAAAAAATGTTATATGCAAACAAATTTTGGAATCTTCTTGTTGAAGTAATTATTTTTAAAAAAACTTATCATATATGTTAAGTGGAAAATACGTTTTAGTATGTTTTGTGTGAATAATATAAAGTTTCAAATCTCTTTTAAAATAAATAAATAAATCGAATATTCTATTTTTTATTTTTTATTCTACTTTTTAAAAAAATTTCGTAATTGTTGGTTTTTTTTAATTAATGTTTTTAACATAAAAACCAAAAGGAACCTACTTTCAATCCACCTTTTCCCTACCGTCTCCCCAAATTAAGGTTATTTCACGCAATAAAGCAGCCTATAATGGGAAAAAAAAATTAAGCATACTGGGATTTTCATTCTCTCTGGACATTGAAACACTAATAATAATAATAATAATAATAATAATAATAATAATAATCTTTGTAATAATGTTAAAAAAACACATTAATCTAGAATATCATGAGAAGGGTCATGTTAGTGATAATATGGGAAATCAAAGGAGATTTTGGACATGAAAAAGCAAAAGCCAATGGCAATATGTAATTACCTGTATGGAACTGGTCTATATTGGTACTTTGAGGATCGACCGTTTAGAAGAAGATTCACACGTGGTAGCCATCCGAGTTGCTTAAAAAAGCTGTCTTCATAAACGGCTTCATCTTTCGTCGCCTTATGCCGTCCACGTTACAGCCGTTGGATTAGGTCCCAAATGCCATAACCCAACTTTGGACCCCACATTAACCGTGGTTAAATTAACCAACAAAACCACCAAACTAGGAAAACCCCTGCACCATCCTTTTATTTACTACCCTACCCTTTATTTCGTATCTATAAATCCATCCTTCGAGACTCGCTAGGTTTGCCAAACCAACTAGCCTACGGGGCTTGTTAAGGAAAATTCCTAAAAAGCCCCTCTTCTTCTTCGTCTGTCTCCTTTCTTTCTTCAAGCTTTCAAAAATGGCTATCAGCTCACAGTCAAGAAGATCTAGCGGTCCTGTTTTACGGTCTCTTTCTCCTGGTGGCAGATTTGCAAATTCTAATTATTCGTCGTCTTCTTCCTCTGCTTTCGCTTCTTCTACTAGCTCCAGTTTCTATTCTCCACCTACTGCTTTTTTTAACAGTAGCCATAATAGATCAGCTTCACCTACTCGTGTTAATCTGTATTCATCTTCTCCTTCTCGTTCCTTTCGCTTCTCTATCGACCGATCTACTTCTCCAAATCGGTCGATAAGCGTCAGCAAGAAAAACAATCCGATCTCTCTTCCCAAGAAGACTTGCATGTGTTCGCCGACGACGCATCCGGGCTCATTCCGATGCAGTCTACATAAGAATTCTGGCGGTCACAGTCACGGAGGTCATTCGGCGCCGTACACGCCGAACAGGTTGAACATGATGAGATCGGCGATGAAGAATTCACTCGTCAGAATCGGTGGTGTAGAAGGAGAATGGGTGAAACGAGCGTTGACGGCGTTGATTCGTCCGTCTTCACATCAACAAAGGCGTCGTGCTGATTACCAGCCGAGACCTAGCCGGCTATCGGTTATGTCAAAAGCCGACGATATCTGAGTATTTACGTGTGGAGTTACAGGTTGGTTATTGTTTATATCCTCAGGTTCCGGCAACGTATGCTAAGGATCCGGCGAAGATGTGAGTAGATGAGTCAGAGACCGAGACAAATCGGACGAGTTTCTGTTGATTTGCGGCTTTACAATTCCAAATCGGAGGAGGAGGAGCGGTTGATCGGAGGAGAAGCTGAGTCAACGTCGTCGAGTTTTTGTATTTCGGAGACTGAGATGCTAAAATTTTTTTTGGACATAGGTTGACGATATACACCCTTTGATATTGTACATATCAATTGCTATGCAAGGAGATTTTGGGACATTCAAAAATTAAAAATCTAATCTATATACCATAAATCTAACGTAAATTATAAATCTAACTCCAAAAATTAAAAGGTTACATATTCCAATTTAACCAAAAGTTTGCAATCGGTTGGTTTGACTTGAACCGTCTGTTCTGTTTGCAGCATAGGGGATTTCCGTAATGTTTGTCGTAAATGTCCCTGTTTCCATTGACGAATCCGTTCTCCGTCGTGTTACTCGTCGTCCGTTGCATTTGCCGTCGACGTTGCCGTTACCTATTCCAGTTGCGTTATCTTGCGTGCAGGTATATTCTTTTTATATTTTTTGTTTTATTATTATTATTATTATTATTATTATTATTTTGTTTTTCTGTTTCTGGTTCAGGGCCTTTCCGTGGACAGCTTGACAAAGGGTGGAAATTGAAAATTATAATGCTGGTTATAATTTAAATAATGGACTTGAAATTGAAAATTTTAGAGAAGCGGGCCATTTAAATGATGAAAGAAAAATAAAGGGAGCCATTTGAAAATATTGGAGATAGCTGGCATGGGATATTAATATTATGACCCAAAAATTAACAAATAAAAATCCAGAAAAGTGGAGAGTAAATAATACCAGCTGGTAATTCTGTAATTTTGCCATTATATGGATTCTAGATGAGTAAATAAACTATCCTAAAAAACAATAAAAAATTGAATACAAATAAGAGAAAATTCAATATTATTATTTATTTTTATATTTTTTACGGAATATGCTAATAAATATATTCAAAAAGGAACAAAATTAGAGGAATATACTAAAAAAAATTGAGGATCTGAAAACATTTTTATAAAAATCAAGTATTATTTGTGACACAAGTTTGGATGGAAGGTTAATACGTATAATAATACGTGTAAAACGTGTAGGAAATTTGGTTATGACATGGTAAGAGGGAAATGTGGGTATTATTGAAAAAATTGTCAAATCAGACATATATTGGGTTCGGACCGCACCTTCCATTTATTGGCTGGTTTGGTGTGATGCTTTACATTACACCCGCCACAAACATTTCCTTCCTTATCTCAAATCCTAGCCATGTATTATTCTTCTCCTAATAATAGTATCTCCTTTTTCAGAAATTATATATATATATATATATTTATTTTTCTTTAAAAGAAAAAAAAAATCTGAATATAAATATGACTACATTGAATCATAATATATCATATTAATTTCATTTAATTATATTAAAAAATATATATTTTTTTTTAAAGAAAAAGGTTCAAAAAAAGGAACAAAATAATCTATTTTCGTGTGGAGAGGATAGAATTGTCTTTTTCTTAAAAATGAGGATAACATTGTCATTCTAGTTTGAAATTAAAGCAGACTTTTGGGGAATCTGGTTCTTCCCAGTGCTGATTTGGTCTGGTCGTGGCAAGGCCATGACAGAATCTAAGAAAGGAGGACACTTTACTTTTGTTACTGGCTCGTGACCTGTACTGTGTACCCCTAATCCATATTAATGGCTACCATCAAGATTTTCCTGTAATTAATAAATATTTTGTGATTTTTACTTAAATAATTAAGTAAAAATCATTCAAATTTAAATTTATTTTTATTTACGGATAATTTCCTAAATAGAATCACTTAGATTGGTCCAATTTTTACATAATTTGAGCAATGAATCTCCAAAGATGCAAGCATGTGCAACTGCACGTGACAATCACTATGTTGTTTTGGGGGGTTGAAGAAGACATAGTTTGTTGTCTTGTCCCTACTAATTACAGAAGATAAGGATAGGCTTCAAAAACTAGATAAGAACGGGATAATGGATTTATCATAACCATTGGCTAATACCTTAAGGAAAAACTACCATTCATGGTCCTACCAAACGGTCAAATTTTTGCCATTTTCCCTTAAAACTACTATTTTTTCTTCAATTTTACCCATTCTCAAATAATGCTCTATTTTCCATTTTTACCCTTTTTTTCCATTAAAAAAAAAATACATAAATGGTTCGACACTTCTATTATTCACCTAAAAATTGAGTATTCAATCATCGTAAATAGGAAAAATTACCCACTAAAAGGCAACAATTGTTGCTATGAGTAATTCGATACTCTTATCCTTTAAACAAAAGTTGGGAGTTGTACGATTCGACCGGTTAGAGATAAATGTTAATATTTACTTTATATAATAAGAGGAAATCAAGGGATATATATAAAAATATAACATTTTTATTTTAATTTGTAAAACGAACTCAAGGCAAAAAAAAAAAAAAGACTTTATACAATTTCCGAAACTTTTGTTAAAGAAAAAAAAAAAACTTTGTACAATTTTGATATACAATCTATATGATAGTTATACTACAATTGAAATTGAATAATACACATATAATAATAATAAAAAATTATTTAACATATAATAACTGTACAATATTAACTAAATATATTTTTTATAATGAATTTATTTTTTAAATTAAAATAAAAATTGAATGAATTTCCCTAAAAAAACACGAAAATCAAGGTAGCTAAGGGTTACAAATCAGATTGGCATATGTCCATTCCGACGCCCAAATTTATTAATTGGGCCACCTTATAGGCTCAAATACACTCTATAAAAGGCTAATTTAGGAATTTCATGTAAACAAGAAGCAAGCAAATAATAAATTTAGAAATATAAGGTAGTAATAAAAAATTTAGCAAATAGTAGATTCCGAAATCCGTACTTTTTAATCAAAAATTATTCTTATTATATAAATTTAAAATTTATATACTAATTATTTTATAAATTTTAAATTTATATTCTAACTACTATATAAATAACTCATATATAAATATCAAATTTATACGTTAATTACTATATAAATTTTAAATTTATATATTGACCACTATAAAAGTAAGTATATAAATAAAATAAACAGTATATAAAAATTGATATTTATATCTTGGTCAACTAATTATTTTATATATATTATATAAAATAAGGTATATTAGTTACTAAAAAATTGAGTTTATATATTGATTAGTATTATTAATTAGTATATGAAAAGTCAATTTTATATATTATATTATTTGTTTGTCCAAACATAAAATTTGTGTAGTTATGAATATGTAAAAATCAATTTATATTCTGAATTTTATATACTAATTTATATAGTTACAACTATATCAATATATAATTTATATTATGATTACTAATATAATCTTCATTTTATTCACAAGGTCCTTGCATGGTAAAATGATCTTTTTAGTAATTTTCTACAAATTATTTTTCGATAACTAAAACTGAATATATCAAATTAAAAGTTTCGATGAGAGGAATCCGAATATGACCTCAAATCCGTCATATGACTAACGTGAGTGATGAATTTTTTTTAAAAAAAAATGGAATATCCATAGTTAAAACAAATTATTAAAAAATAGTGATTACATCTATTAAGCTATATATTAAATCGAAACGAGAGGAGAGAGGAGTCGATTGATGGTGTTGAAAATGCTGATCAACGGTAAGGTATCATATTGCGGTTGATTGACATTCATAGCAAATTAGTTTTCATGTATAATTTTTTTCCTTTTTTCTTTTTTTTTCTTAAATTTTTTTAAATTTTTATTTAAAAAAAAACCTTGAAATTGAATGAAAATTAAAAAGGTATAAAAGTAATTGGGTTGAAAAATCTGTTATTTATTATTTAGTACAATCCACAGAAAGAAATAACTAAGAAACGGTTAAACATCAAACGACAAGTCGTTGTTAATTCACGAAATGTATCCCTTTATCTTCTTCATCTATTTTTTCAGTTGATTTAATCATCACCTGTATCCATTTCTACCTGTTTTTAAATTCCGCCATGCTTAGGTCTCGACAATTCGTCCGTCCATTCTACTTATTCCAACGGCTCCAAGCGCGCCACTACGCAGCACAATCATCCTCTTCTTCTGCTGCTTCTCCTGCATCGTCGTCGTCATCGCCATCGCTGGTTTACGCCTCTGTAAGCAAGACTAACAATGAAAATGTTAATCAGTCCTTGATGCGATGGCTTTCGGGAATCACCTTGGGTTCCAGCTTAGGGTTGCTTTCCTGGTATGCTAATTCTAGGTCTGATTTTGAATCTACATTCTTCAAGAGATCGTTATTGTCTTTCGCCGATTGGCCGACGGCCACCGATGTTAAATCAGCTGTTGATGATCTTTCTTCCGCTTCTACATTTGGAAAACTTTCGTTGCCTGATTATAGTTCTAAGTTTCTCTTCGGAGGTGAATAATTAATTAGCATTATTTTTATAATTGGTAATAAATTAATTATTTTTTTTTTAAGTTATTCGTTGAATTGGCCATCGCAGATGCTTATAGGAGAAAGGTTTTCTTCAATTATGAGAAGAGAATAAGGCTGCGAAGTCCTCCTGAGAAGGTCTTTTTTTTTTCCTTTTCCGTTTACGGTTAATTTTATTTTTTACAATTATAAACTTAAGAGAGTTAGACTTTTTTTTTTTTTTTGAGTTTTTGAAAATTTTGTAAGAACGTTTTTGAGTATTCATTCATTATTTCTTTTATTCATATTGATGATTATTATTCTTTTTTGGAAGGTTTTTGAGTACTTTGCTTCCTATCAAGCACCAAATGGGGAGTTACTAATGCAACCCGCAGATTTAATGCGGGCAGTAGTTCCTGTTTTCCCTCCATCTGAATCCCACCTTGTTAGAGAAGGATATTTATGTGGGGAAAGGAGGCCTGGAGAGCTAAGATGTCCTGCGTCTGAATTCTTCATGTTGTTTGATATGAATAATGATGGCCTTATATCATTCAAAGAGTGAGTTTTCAATAAATTTGAAAAAATTAATAAATTCGAAAAAGATTTTTGATTTTGTTATAGAATCCTATTTTGATTTTGCATTTCCCCTATCATTGGGTTCGAATTTGATGATGAATTTTAGGTAATGTTTCCTTGTATCAGGTATATCTTTTTCGTAACTCTGCTTAGTATTCCAGAATCAAGCTTTTCTGTGGCATTCAAAATGTTTGATACCAACCATAACAGGTGAGTTCATATGAAAATTGGATATGATTAGTTGGTTACCTATGTGGAAAATTGGAAATTTTGCTGCATGCCAAACCATAATGGCTGAGTTCATATTAATTGTTTGCCTTTGCATATAGGGAGATAGATAAGGAAGAGTTTAAGAAAGTTATGGCTTTAATGCGAACTCAAAACAGACAAGGAGCTGGTCACAGGGATGGGCTTCGAACAGGGTTGAAAATTAATGGCTCTGTGGAAAATGGAGGATTAGTGGAGTACTTCTTTGGTCAAGATGGGAAGGGATGTCTCCACCATGATAAATTTGTGGAGTTCTTGAGGAAATTGCATGATGAGGTAACGTTTAGCTTACGTTTATCCTACCTATATTGAATAGGTGATGTGCACTCTTACATGTACACATATTTTTGCAATTCTTCTTTTTAATAATGCAATTCGTTCATCCTGTATCCCATATGATCTACCCAGATAGAGAGATTTGGCAAAATTTAAAGGAGGTTAGAATACATTAGAAAAAGAAATCCTTGCAGTTTCGCATCATAATCTTTCGCCCGAATACTGGTAAAAAAGTTGCAAGTGATTGTTTGAACGGTAAGGATATTAGGATAGAATTCCAGACTATCAAGCAAAATACGGTAAGGATATTAGGATAGAATTCCAGACTATCAAGAAAAATACAATCACATGCTGTTTCTCTTCTACGTTATCCTTTTCATGTAGGACTATTTTGTGACATGGGGAAACTTCAGTTGTGCGAAGACTTTTGTATCACATTCATGATCATCTTGTTCATGTTCAGGTTTGACTAATTCAGCAGGAAAGTAGCCTTCTCTCCCACCACCTTCAGGTGCGCACAACTCCTGCAGGGAGCGGGGGTAGAGGCTGATGACAGTTGGATGGATGTTAAGTCAAGTTGAAATTCTTGCGATTGCTTGTGGTATGGTTGGGCTAGTGATTCATGCAACCGAATTGCCTAATGCCTAATCAGTCCTTTGTGATCTGCAATGGTTCAGCATTTTACAGTTTTTTTTTTTTCTGGATTATGAATTATTACTAATTCCTTAATGTTTATCTTGTAATGGCTTTTGCAGATGCTGAGGTTGGAATTTGCACATTATGACTATAAATTACAAAAATCCATCTCAGCAAAGGATTTTGCATTATCAATGGTTGCTTCTGCTGACTTGAGTCACTTGGGTAAATTGCTTTCGCGGGTTGATGACTTAAATAATGAGGCATGTCTCAGGGACATACAAATCACATTTGATGAATTCAAGAGTTTTGCAGAGCTGCGTAAACAGTTGCTGCCGTTTTCTTTGGCCCTTTTCAGTTATGGGAAAGTAAATGGCCTCTTAACAAAGGATGATTTCCAGAGAGCTGCATCCTATGTAAGATACATTTGGCCTTGCTTTGCTTTATTCTGTAGCATCTTGTTTGCATTTACAAGTGATCATGGATAATCATGTTGAGAATTGTTATATTAGTTTAGTTTGCTTGGGAAAACTTCGATTCCAAAGAGTATGGCTTAAGAAAAAATTTGAGTGACCCTGATTTCGACCAATTTATATTGCAAAATGATATAGTTTGCTTTTATTCTTATAATCATTGCGACCGTTCCTAAATCATCTGATTAATTTGTTTCCTCAAATGATTCATGTGACATTGCCAGGTTTGTGGCGTCTCACTCACTCAAAATGTGGTTGATATCATTTTCCACGTGTTCGATTCAAATCGAGATGGACATTTAAGCGCAAATGAGTTTATAAGAGTTTTACACAAAAGAGAGAGAGACATTGCTGAACCTGTTGAATCCGGAATCTTTGGATTTTTATCTTGCTGCTTCAATTGTGCAAATGACCGAGCCTTTGGACGGCTGCTCTGTTAATCTGCATCTTCAAGACTCTATTCTATTATTAACTACCTTGCAATTTTGCTACTGTATGACCGACAATTTGGCTAGATCTTGCAGAACATGGATGATGAGTTAATGCAAATTTGGCAGAATGGGAAAGAATATGCCCAATCATCTGATATAGTGATCAGAGATCAACTTGCCGGAGCTCCGAGCAAACCTTCCATCTAATCATTTTGGAGGGCTGATATGCTGTTCTACTGCTAATCTCCAGGTTGTATAAATCTTCTACGAAATCTATTTTTGTGCTATATATGAAATCATGATGTTCAAAATGTAATACCATATATATATTTAATTTTTGTTTTATTGAAGCATAGTGTTCAAATTTAAAAGGATGCCTTTGTCTGTAGTCTGAACCAAAGACCTTGTAGTAATTTTTGAATTGAACATTAATGCAGAGTTACAATAATAGCAGCAGAGTTACAATAATATGATTTTCTGCTATATTTAATGAAGGAATATGGTAGAGGTGGCCACGGGCCGGTTCCGGAGATGAACCGGAACCGGCCCGCCGGTTTGCGGTTAACCGGCGGTTCACCTTTTTTTTTTTTTAAATTTAACGGTTAACCGGCGATTCACCCTTTTTTTTTAAAAAATTTAACGGTTAACTGGCGGTTCAACTCAACGGTTCGATAACGGTTTACAGTTTGTAACGGTTACGGTTCGAAAAAATATTGAACCGGAATCGGTCCGCCGACCGTTTCGGGTCACGGTTCGGCCGGTTTCGGTTTAATGGCGGGTCGGTCCGAACTTTTGGCGGGCCAAACGGGCCAACTTGGCCCGTGACCACCACTAGAATATAGTATATTATGGAAGACAAGTAAGAAATGGAGCTTTCCAGGGCGGCTTGACGCTGGCCACTAGTACAATTGTTGCCAGCACGTCCCCTAGGAGGCGCGTAGCTTTTGGTTATTTCATTCTCTCCGGTTCTGGGGTCAACCCCACAATAAAGCCACCGTAAATATACTATTACGGTTAATGCCATTCTGTACAATAAAACTCGCTAAACATTAGTAATAATGCCATTTTGCGACCCAAAAATAAGATATTAGTAACTTTTTTTATATAATTTTTTTTCTAAAAATCTATTTTATATAGAATTATTATTTTTTGCCCCAATTAAAAGACTCAATACAGGGTTGGAACCCTTTTCAAAAGGGGCTCTGGGACTAACATTTCTATGCATTTATATCACAATTTCTCATTATTTCCTCAAAGGAAATGGCTTTTTTTTTTTGTTTTCTTATGAAAAATAAGAATAAATTTTCTAAATTTTATTATATTTTATTAATTTTTTGTCACTAAATCTATTAATAGAAATTACAGATTTGTGTACAATTAAATTTATACCTTCCACCTTTAAATTTATTGTTGTAAATAGTTTTAAAAATAAACTTGCCTTAGCAATAATTTTGTTTTTTAACCTGTATGTGTCATAAACCCAAAAGAGGCCCTCTTGTATATGCTTTTGCTGTAGGTTTTAATGCCATACTTTGATACTCCAAACAAAGAATAATGAATTAAAATTGCTTCTATGAGTGCCAGCCTATGACAACGGCAATACTCACTCTCTGACATCATTGAATCATATAGAAGGTGTACTACACGCTCCTTAGATGGTTCTGCTTAGCATTTTCTCCTGGCAAGGTTGACCTTGCTCTGCTTTCAAAGTATTGGATTGCAAGAAACCCTAAATACAGAAAAACCCGCAGTAATGTTTGTCTTTTTCTTTCTGTAACCAAAATCCTCCATTAACGAATATATTTATCTCATTAAGTTCATTTCTTTTCTTTTTTCTTTTCCTCTTTAGCCTGTTTGGTTTGTTAGACCATACAGAAAGATTGAAGATTTAACGCTAATTTTTCTTTCTGTTCAGCTATATTGCTGAAAGAAAGAAAATTTCATTTGGGGTTTTGTTTTTTCAGTTTCTATAGCTGTGTAAAGTTGTTTGATGATTAAAAAGAAAAGGTTTTGATTGAAATCAAAATCTGGGTTTTTCTATAAAGCTCTGATTTTGAAGGTTTTTGGATTGCTTGTGTGTGAATCCATAACATGGGTAAGCCAACCGGGAAAAAGAAGAGCTCTGCACCACCTGTAACCGGTAAGCAAAGCAAGACAGATCGAACATCGAAGACATTGGATGAAGACACAGCAATCTTTATTAACATGTCACAAGAACTTAAAGAAGAAGGAAACAAGCTTTTTCAGAAGCATGACCATGAAGGGGCTATGTTGAAGTATGAAAAAGCTGTGAAGCTACTTCCCAAGAATCATATTGATGTGGCTAATCTAAGAACCAACATGGCTGCTTGTTATATGCAAATGGGTTTAGGTGAGTTTCCTCGAGCTATTAATGAGTGTAATTTAGCTTTAGAGGTTTCTCCTAAGTATAGTAAAGCTTTGTTGAAAAGGGCTAAGTGTTATGAATCTTTGAATAGATTGGATTTAGCTTTGCGAGATGTTAATAATGTTTTGAGCATGGAACCTAATAACTTGATGGGGTTGGAGATATTGGAGAGTATCAAGAAGGCTATGATTGAAAAGGGTATTAATTTTGACGAGAAAGTAAGTGAATTGGCTAATGCAGAGGAGAGTGGTGCTTCGAGGGTCATAAAGAAGAAGAAGAAGAATGATAAGGTT
This sequence comes from Croton setiger, assembly GCA_948099555.1. Classification (NCBI taxonomy): domain Eukaryota; kingdom Viridiplantae; phylum Streptophyta; class Magnoliopsida; order Malpighiales; family Euphorbiaceae; genus Croton; species Croton setiger. The sequence continues at coordinate 14,090 of CANUEY010018658.1, read as the reverse complement.
GCGGAGAAAGTTTTGCATCATAGGGATAAGGTGGTCGTGAGGGAGAAGGCTGCGAGTCCTGTTATAAAGGATAAACAGATGGTGGTAAAGACAATTGAGGAAGATAAAGTGGTTTTAAAAGATGTGGAGGAGGATAAAGTGGTTTCAAAGGATGTCAAGGAGGAGAGAGTGGCGGTGAAGGATGTCAAGGCAGAGAAAGTGGCAGTGAAGGATGTCAAGGCAGAGAAAGTGATCGTGAAGGACGTTAAGGAGGAGAAAGTGGTTACGAAGACAGTGAAATTAGTGCTTGGGGAGGATATTAGGTGGGCGCATTTGCCTTTGAATTGTAGTATTGACCTTTTGAGGGATATTGTTAGAGATAGGTATCCTGGTTTGAGGGGTGTTCTTGTGAAATATAGGGATCCAGAAGGTGATTTAATTACAATTACTAATACAGAGGAGCTAAGATTAGCTGAATCTTCGGGCGATTCTCAAGGGTCACTTAGGTTCTATGTTGTTGAAATTAATCCTAATCAAGAACCAGCATATGGGGAGGTGAAAATTGAAGAGGAGATGCACAAGATTGATGTAAAAACAAGTGATGCTATTGAGAATGTCAATGTAGGGAAGGATGTAGAAATTGAAAGGCAATCAATTTCCATTGATGACTGGATCGTCCAGTTTGCCCGGTTGTTCAAGAACCATGTTGGCTTTGATTCGGATTCATACTTGGATCTTCATGAACTAGGTATGAAGTTGTACTCTGAGGCTATGGAGGACACTGTAACTAGTGATGAAGCACAGGAACTTTTTGACATTGCTGCAGATAAGTTCCAAGAGATGGCCGCTTTAGCTTTATTCAATTGGGGGAATGTTCATATGTCCAGGGCAAGGAAACGGGTATTCTTTTCTGAAGATGGTTCGAAGGAGTCTATTCTTGCTCAGGTTAAGAATGCATATGATTGGGCAAGGAAAGAATATGAGAAGGCAGGATCAAAATACCAAGAAGCTTTGAAAATCAAACCAGATTTCTATGAAGGTCTTCTTGCACTTGGGCAACAACAGTTTGAGCAAGCAAAGCTTTGTTGGTATCACGCTATTGGAAGTAAGCTAGATTTGGAAAACGGGCCCTCTGAGGAGGTACTTGATCTTTACAACAAGGCTGAGGACAGCATGGAAAGGGGAATGCAGATGTGGGAAGAGATGGAGGAGCAACGTCTAAATGGGATTTCCAAATTTGACAAATATAAAACTCAATTGCAGAAATTGGGGTTAGAAGGGCTTGTGAAAGATACTCCTGCAGAAGAAGCAGCAGAACAGGCAGCAAATATGAGTGCACAGATATATCTTTTATGGGGAACCATGCTTTACGAACGTTCAGTTGTGGAATATAAGCTAGAACTACCAACATGGGAAGAATGTTTAGAAGTTGCGGTCGAGAAATTTGAACTTTCCGGTGCTTCTCCAACAGATATAGCTGTAATGATAAAGAACCATTGTTCCAATGAAACTGCACTTGAAGGTACGAAAAGATATATACTTTATCTTGTTAATTTATAATTTAGTATTGAAAGATTATAACTCTGTGATTTTTGCAGGTTTGGGGTTCAAAATTGATGAGATTGTGCAGGCATGGAATGAAATGTATGATGTTAAGAGGTGGGAAACTGGTATTCCATCTTTCAGGCTAGAGCCATTGTTTCGTCGCCGGGTTCCAAAGCTTCATCAAGTACTGGAGAATGTTTGATTTTTTTTGTTGATTATTCTTTTGGAGGATTGGCAATTGCTTCAGTTCTCAACTTTTCATTTTCCTTACGTTTATATAGGTATGATGACTGATAACTTTTCATAATTACTGCACTTTCTGATTTAGTTACATAGATTTAACAATATAATTATTATTTCCTCAAACTAAGATATGCTAGAGTGAATTTTACAAATTGCTAGTGAGACTATAAACTGTTCAAAATCATGAGAATTTATTTACAGAGTGATGATAAGAACTTAGGAAGCTTATTCATTATCAAGACTTGATGTTTAGTTGATTTACTGATGAGCATATTATCTTGAGGGTGTTTGGCATTGCTTAATAGCAGCTTTTAAGCACTTTTGAACTTAAAAGTCATTTACCTATTTGTCTGCTCTCTCTCTCTCTCTTTTTTTTGCTTTTAAGTTGTTTTTTTAAAAGCAGCAAAATGTTGCCTTTATATAAGTGCTTATAAAAGCTAGCACAATCAATGCTACACATTCTATAATTCTGCCATGCTGGGTAAAAATGGGTTTCAAGATTTGGGGGGAAGGAGGGAAATCTTTTTAAAGAATGATTTGGTAAACTAACTCAAGATTTCTTTTCGACCGCAGGTCATTAGTTCTTCGAACCCGTCTGTATGCGGGAACTTGTTGTTTGCTTCGGGGGCAAGCAACGAAAGTTTGTGCAGTGTAATTTTTGGTGAAAACAGAGTTGCTGGTGATTGAATTTGCAAGTTTTCTTTCTTTTTTTTTCTCTTTTTACACGAAAGGAAGTTCTTGAGATGATCAAACCACATTTTTATTCTTAGTTTTTCATTTTTCTTGGGGTCTCTCCATAATATATAGTTGCTGTAAGTCACAGTTGAAAGGAAGTTTCTTTTTCTTGGTATATGATTGATTTATCATTTGTTGATCCTAAACAATAAGTTTTAAGAAAAGCTTATGTTTGTTATTTATATGAGTTTGTATGGAATAAAAGCAGTGTTTGTTCTGTATTTCAATTGTCCATTATTTAGCTCAAACGGTGGCAACGACCTGTCGTTTGAGATGAGATGGTCCTTGAATAATAGTAGAAGAAGCACTATTTTTTTGTCAAAAGAAAAAAAAAATTTCATTTTGGTACTCCAACTTATAAAAAAGATGCATTTTAGTCTAATTATTATATTTAATTTAAGTTGTTTAATAAATTTTTTTTATTCATTTTCCTTTTTTTTTATCTTCTTCTTCCATCACCAAAAGACAACCACATCTACTTTTGACCGATCTATTTCGCCGCCGCCACCTTAAATATTTTCGGCAAGTACCCATTTCTACTTTGCGATCTAATCAGCTCACAGCTGAAAAAAAAAAAGAAAAGAAAAAAATCATAAAAAAATTGAAAAACATAACTAATAGGGAGGGGAGGAGACGTGTTAGCCAGCAGCAACTCCAAATACCGCCACGCCGACCCGATACGCACCCACCTATGGAAGGCCTGACCTCCGGCAAACCTGTGAGGGCTGGGTTTTTGACTTTAAGCTTCATAATAAACTCCAGCCCCGCAAGCATGGATCTAAAGATGAAAATTAATGACTTGATGGAAGGGAGAGAGAGAATGAAGGGGTTGATTTGAAATGGAAATTTTGAAGAGTCTTTAGATAGTTTTTAGCAAGGAGAACGATTGATTTGAGAGATGGTAGAGATAGATTAATTTTACAGATGAAGACGAAGAGATGGTGAAGAAAATAATAATATTTTATATATTTATAAATTTATAAAACTATATGGACCTTTTTGTAAGTTAATACAAATCTTAAGGATTTAATTGTAATTCTCCCTTTTTGAGATGAAGAAGGGCAATCTGAGATATGTGTCAGGGGACAACGATGCACTTTAGTTATTCTATCACGTCCTTCTTTTCTTTCACTTGCTTACTAAGAGAGAAGCATAAAACAGAATAACGAATGATTGCTGAAGTTGCTTCTTTGCAGAAGAAAAGAATCTGTGCAACACATATTTGATCGATCAAAATTAGGGCATTTTATCAGATAGTTAATTCTTTCAAATCAAAAATGGAGAAAGTCAGAAGAGCATCACATGCTGGTTCTTGGTACACCGACAATCGTAAGTCTTTTCCTGTCTTGCTTTTCGAAGCTTTTTCCTTTGTTTCGATACAGAAATAATCTTTCAGAAAGAACAGAGAAACCCATATTTTGTTTATGGTTTAGGTGGTTCAATTTAGGGTTTTTGTTTTTGTGATGTGATTTTGCTACAGAAGAACTTAGACTGTATCTAGTTTTAATGTTTGATGTTAAGAAAGGATGTAATTTAGATTTCTAAATAATCAAATAACTGTATATTTTCAATTATATGTTGACTAGTTGCTGACTACTTCAGTTATTGAAGGAATGCATGAGTTTAGTTTTAGTATTATTGGTTTGGTTTCTAACTTTAGGATGTCATGATGTTTTTGTATCCCAATTTCAGCCAAAAAACTTGATGAAGAGCTTGATGGATGGCTGAAGGTTGCTGCTTTGGTTAAATCTCCTGATGTTCGTGCTGTGATTGCTCCGTAGGGTTATTCGTTGATTTCTCTCTTCTTCTTTTTTCTTTTTTTTTTTTTTTTTGTTTTGAAATTGAGAATCAATTTCATCTCAATTTCAGTATTTTGATTCTTTACTTTGTGGAATTGGAATTTCAGCCATGCTGGTTACTCGTATTCAGGTCGGGCAGCAGCTTATGCATTTGGAAATATTGACCCAACAAACATGTTTGTTTCCTCTTCTCTGTTTTTTCCTCTCATTAACTAATATATTGTTGAGCATTGTGTTCTAGTAAACGTGGATTCTCTAAAATATGAATTGTGTTGCTAATGTGTTGAGAAATTTCATTTCAGTTCTCGAGTATTTCTGCTTGGTCCATCTCACCACTATTACACTCCAAAGTGTGCGCTTTCAACGGCCACAGTTTACAAGACACCTATAGGAGACTTACCTATTGATTTGGAAGGTATGATCTTCATGCATATTAGTGTTTGTGTATTTGTTAAACATGTATAACTTTATTTGTTCATGATCAATGGAAAGATGCATAATGCCCGAGTGGAGAACTGTAATATAGTTCATGAGTTTCTTTAAGTAGTAGCTTGTAATTTGCACAAAATCCAATAGAAAAATGTAAAATAGTTTCTGAAATTTAAGTTGTTTAATTTTTCAAGCATTTCAATCATCTTTCTTTTTTTTTTTTTTTTTTTTTGGAGCAGAAAGCATTTCAATCATCTTGGGATAGCCTTTATGATGCAAATTTTGTGTTTCCAATCTTTCAGTTATCGAGGAACTTAAAGCTACAGGGAAATTTGAGTTGATGGACATTCGTGTCGATGAAGCCGAGCACAGTATGGAAATGCACTTGCCATATCTTGCTAAAATTTTTGAAGGGTAACTTCTTCTTTAAAATGAATTTAATTACCCACTCTGTTCACTTTTATACGGGCTAAATTTCGTTATGGTAAGTGAAGGGAGTTGAAATGAGAAAAGTCAATTATATCCTCGACAGTACGAGACATTAGACATACATTGAAAATGAGAAAAGTTAACGGTAAAGTAGACAATCTGAAAGAGATTCTTAATATTTGTGAAACAGTAGTGCTTATATAAAGTGAAGAGGGAGTTTTTTTAGTCACATGTGGCTTACTTCTGGGAATACTCCTTCAGGCATCAGGTAAAAGTCGTACCTATATTGGTTGGTGCACTTAGTGCAGATAATGAAGCTGTGTATGGACAATTGTTAGCCAAATACATAGATAATCCATCTAATTTCTTTTCGGTCTCCTCAGATTTTTGTCACTGGGGTTCAAGGTATGTACCATATGCACTTTCTTAATCATTTTAGAAGTTTGAACTTAGAACGCCATCTTACATATTTGGTTCCTCATCCTAGGTTCAATTACACACATTATGACAAGAAACATGGGCCTATACACAAATCGATCGAGGCATTGGACAAGATGGGAATGGATATTATAGAAACTGGGGATCCTGATGCGTTTAAACAGTACTTGCAGGAATATGACAATACTATTTGTGGCCGCCATCCAATTAGTGTCTTCTTACATGTAAACACCTTAGTTTTTTTTTTTCCCGAATTTATCAGAATGTGAAATATTTGGATTGCATCACTCTTCTAAAATGTCTCATATTTGGTGGGTGTTTGACATTAACTGTGTTTTCTCCTTTTGGTTTTTAGAGAGCACTTATTAAAAACAGCATTTTGCTGACTTAAAAGCAAAAAAAAAAAACAAAAAGAAATCCAGACAAACAGATAAGTAAGTGGCTTTTAAGTTTACAGATGCTTAAAAGCTGCTTTTAAGCAATGCCAAGCACCTTCTTGGTTGCTTTCTTTATCATTATCTGATTTCTGTTTATTATTTTCTTTGTGGAGCCTTGCTTGTTTACCTGCATTTTCTCTAGCCCTGTTCTGCTTCTTAACCCAGACAATCTTTATGGATGGTTTTGGTTTTAATGTATTTGAGCAATCGTATTTTCATGATTGACTTATATCTCGCAATTGTCTGAAATACTTTCAGATGACAAGAAATAGCTCAACAAAGATAAAGATCAAATTTCTCTGGTACGAGCAGTCAAGCCAATGCAAAACAATGAGGGATAGCAGCGTCAGTTACGCATCTGCAGCAGCAAAAGTGGATGCCTGAATCTAGTTGTAATGACTAATAAACATGTCAACTGTGTTTGTGTTAATTAGAAAAAGTTTGGATTTTTCTTTATATTCGATATGTTATCTGTGTTATTTATCTATTGCATAAACATTTGCTATTTAATTGATCAAATAGGCCTTTTCAGAAAGTTTATATGATTTCCATGAAGTACAGTGCAGTACAGAAACATATGCTTATAACATTTGAGAAATTGAAGTCTTCTGGAAAAGGCTGAAAAGCAAAGGAAATTATAGCAGATGCGCAAACCAGGGCACCATGCGCAAAAGGGAAACTGCTACTTATTAAGAGTCACACAGAGTACTGACTAAAATATTAAGCTATGCATCTTTAGAAAACATAGTAACTAAAGTTCTTATTTCTCTTCTCAAAATCTCATATAGCTGAAACCGGATTTTGAGAACTTGAACTAGCCAACCCTTGTTGATTGAGGGGTTCTATCTAGCGACTGCTAATCTGTTCGGATTGAATGGCAACTCGGTCCAACTCAGTCCACTTGCCTGACACCGGTTCAAAGACCAGAACCCACCCAGTGGTTAGTCCCATAGCAAACTGGTTTGGTTTATGCGGATGTGCAGCAATTGCCATTGCATACTCATCTGGTAACCTGCAACAGATTAATGAACAATGAGACCATAATGATTATTAGTTAATCAAACTGATAAGATGTTTAAAAAACAGAAACTTAAAGAGGAAACACATTTCAGAACATTTAAGGTAGGATAAGATTACATTAAACAAGGTGGATGATAGGCAGACGCAACAATTCGGGCCTGTAATTCAAGATTTGAAGCACCAAATATAGACACAGTTCCATCCATAAACGCAGCATAAACCATCTGGCTATCACATGAAAGTGTTGCACTGGTAATTGGCAAAGTATCTCCAGCGACCCACTGGAAAAATAAATCAAGGGATGTTCAGTTCCATTATAACCGAAAAAAGCTATTACAAACCTGCATAAAAACACACACGTGCGATTACCTGCTTCAAACATTCTAAACTTTTGGCTTTATATATTGCGAGCGAAGTTTCTTGTACAGCAAGGAAATGTGCTTGATCCTGGTAGAACTGGATATGGGTGTCTAAATCTCGCCCTGGCTGCTGCTTCCTGTCAAGAACTTGCATGAACCGGTTTCTGTGTTTTCGCCACCCTTCAACATTCCATACAAAAATCTGCAAGAAAAATGCCTAATTAGACAACAAGGATCTAAGAAACCTACTGAGTTACCATATTAAGTAACCATTACAAAGTTCCATGTTCTCATTTTAGTCCTAACCTGGGCATCTGCTCCTGAAGAAACAAGCATATTCAGATCTTTAGAAAAGGCGAGGCTCGACACTCTCTTGAAATGGCCAACAAGCTTACCAATAACCTGTGCACAATGAGCAATCAGCAAAATCCCTATGATAAAAATATAGCAAAAATACGGCTGAAGTCAGGAGGACATATACCTTGGCATGGCGGACATGGTAAATTATTATTGTCGCATCTTCCCTTCCAATGGCAACTATGTTGTTATCTTGAGGGAGGAAAGCGAGACTAGTTGTTGCAGGCGGGGGAGACATGAGAGACATCATTGTCTGTAATAATCCAACAAAGTTTAATAAAGACCTGTCAGATTAGATCCTTATATGATTTCAAGAACAACAAAGACATTTGGAAAATCAAAAATGGTTTACCTTGAATGTGATCATGTTGAACAAGGATATTTTCCCTCCTGAAGATGACATCAGGTATGAATCATTATTAGACAGAGCAAAACAAGGAAGGGTTTCTTTGCTATTGGTGCCTCTAAGATCATTTATCATCGGCCCTGAGCAGTTCTTCGGTTTCCATATCTCAGGGTCAACATCTGTAGTTGCCTGCAATTCTCATTATAAAAATGTATTTTAGGTCACTATTTTGATCATTTCCTGCATGGAATAGTTTGACGGAACAATAAAATTGACTTAAGCTTTGCTTGCTCACCTTGCCACTCAAATTAAAATCACTAACTGCCCATTTCCAAAATAGATGAGTCGCGTCTGACATTAATGCCAAAAGGGCATTGCCTGCATTATTGTAAACCAGCCTCAATATCTGCATTTTATGGAGATAGAGAAAGCCGTTAAAAAAACCTCAATACTCTTCTGTGTTTTCCTTGTTTATGTAAATCAGAATTACCTTAAATTTTATAGAGGCATCAGAAAAAAAAAAAGAAAAAAAAAACTGAGTGGTTACATGAACCTTATGAACTTCTACACATGAATTTCTAAATCTCATTTCATAAACATTTGATTCACGAAAATGAAAAAAAAGCATTGGAGAAGAAAAAACTGACCTTATTTGGTTTTTCTCTGGGGAGCCACAAAGTTTGGCATAGAGAAGGCTCGTTTATTTCAACGACTTCCTCATTTGAGTTCCTAGTTGACTCACAGTTCACACTGACAGGACTTTTTGAGTCCTTATTCTGCAGAAAAACTTGATTGTTTATATCTATGCTTTTTTTTTAAGATAAATATATCCATGCTTTTGATACAAGATAATACATGATTCGGGACGAATCTTTGGTGCTTCACCAGCAATTCCAGAATAAGATAAATAAATTGGGCAGGAAACATCATATATACTCACCTCTAGAACAGTATCAGAAAGAATTCTAGAGGAATCAGTAGAGAAGTTCTCAGATATTTGTAGCAACTCAAGATCACAATCCGAGGCACAAATCTTTATTTTGTTATCATCTGCAAAAATAGCCAACAACGTGCCATCTTTGTTGAATCGAATACGAGGATTTTCCTTTAGATTAAAAAAAAAAAGAGACAGTGTTAGTTGGAGTCCAGCAAATACTAAAAGAAAAAAAAATTAAGCACATCCAATTGCTAATTCCAGAGTAAAAATGAAGCACAAAAGCAATGGTAAGCTTACCGGTAAATCTCCACCTGCATCAAAATATGCAAAAGGCTCTTCCTTATCCATATCCCACAACTTAATTACATGTCCATGACCAGCAGCCAAAAATTGGTTCTTCACTGTACCAAATGTCACGACAGATGAAGAATTCGACTGTAATCCTCCATACATTCTTTTTATTGCACCTTCATTTTCATTCCATTCAACAAGAAATGACTCTCCGGACATACTGGTCCCACAAGAGAAAAGCCTGCAATATTTTTCTTATTTCAAAATTGAATTCCTAATTCACCATTAAAAACAATTGGAATTGAAGTTTAAACCTCAAAGTGAAAAAAGTGAAAGACCTTTTATTATCAGAACTATATGCCATTGTTGTACGTCCTAGACCAGGAGCATCATAATTAAATCGGCTTCCCCAAGGATCATATAACCATGCTTTTATTTTGCCATCCACTGCTGTTGAATATATGAACTGGTTTCAAAAAGCAAATGTCAAATTACATAATCTCAAAGCAATGACAGAAAAGGCAGAATCAAGAACGATCCTTAAGTGAATATTCTCCCTTACGTGAATATTCTCCTTGCAATTGGGAAGGATAGAATAAACAGGAGCATCATGGCCTTCAAAACTATAAATTTTGATGCCAGTGGTCACATCCCAAACCTTAAAGCAAACAGAAGAAATAAAACTTCAAATTCTTAATGATCAGATAAAATTCATTATGTAACATAAAAGAAAGCGAACCTTTACTGTCTTATCGTCGCCACAAGTAATCACAAAAAGTTCATTCGCAGGAACAGAGAACGCTATATCATTTACGCCGCCCACATGAGCATCAATCTATGATAAGAAATGAATTAACAATAAAACAGGATGAGATAAAATCGGATGGTTAATGCTAAATAGCAACACAAATCATTTTTGTAAGAGAATATATCATAAATCTACCTCTATTTTCTGATGAACATCATTAGCATCAAGATAAGAATACACTTGAAAAATGTGTTTTGAATATGCAACACCTGTTTTTAGGAAAGGCAATCAAATTAGGTCTATGAAAATCCAGCAGTAATGCTCGAGTGCTAAGTAGTTTTCAACTTACCAAATACAGAGCCGTCAGGACTCCAAGCAACAGAGTTCACAGAAACACATGGATCTTTATGCAGAGCTGCCTGTTTATATGTCGAATTCATTCAGGTTTCTTTTTATAGTTGTTTCTCCAGCTAGTATAAAAACATAAATGTAAAAAAGCAGACAAACCATGAGCTTCGTCGAGCAAGCTCCGATATTCCAAACAGTAAAATTCCTTGAAAGCAACTTTATGCCAGAGATAACATCCCAAAGCCCTATCTCGCCCACATTAGTTCCAACTGAAGCATCAACCCAAAAAAATTCAACATTAAACGTCAATTTCAGATAAATTATGTATCATAAAATGAAAGAAATTTATTCATAAACCTAGAATAATAGTCTGTTGAACAGGGTGAAAATCCATGCTAGTAGGACATGATCCTTCAGTCAATATCCTTACAACTTTTGTGGGTATTTCAGGCTTACTCATCTCTGTGCCACTTTTAAATTTATTTTTCTTCAAATCAAACTTAGAGAAGTTTCCGGTCATGTTGAGAACACTTCGATCAGGATGTGTGACAGCTGATGCTTCCTACATAAATTAATGAAGAATGGCTAAAATGAAAACAAAAATAATATTTTCAAAGTAAGATTAAGAAAAAAAGTTCATTAACTTACCACATCTGAAGCCTGTGAGTTCAATTCTTGAAATACATCATCAGCATCCTCCAAACCATCTGTTTTTGTGGCTAGCAGTTATTATCAAGGCATTTTTTTCTCCCAAATGCTTCAAATAATAATCCAGACATAAAATGAACAGAAATGGAAAATGAAATGTGATACCCTGGTTGGTTGAATCATCAACAGAGACAGATTCACTAGAAATCTCAGAACGAGTCACAGTTGATGGTACAGGTTGCAAACTGGCGACAAATGACTCTAATGTTGTTGTCATCTGGGAAAACTTAAGAAAAAATTAAGCACTTTGAAAAGCATTGTGATGCAAAATACTAATGTTAAATTAAATGGATAATCAAGCACGTAAGCTGCCATGATTATGATTAAGGCAGTAAGCTTGTTATTTCATATCCTACCAGCAGGCTGTCATCACTTAACATAGGACATAAATAATCCTCTGACGGTCGACAAATATGATCCACAAAAAGAGTGCTTATGGTTGGATTCGGAACAGGATATCTGCAGTTAATATGCTGCCAGTTCAAGCTGCCAGATCAAACACAGAAACAATTTTAGAAGTCATCTGAATTTTACTAAAGATTTCATTGAAATATCTAATTTTACAAGTCATGTAACTTGTAAATCTACCCATAAAGGAAATTCATTACCCTTGGTTTATGATTCTGCGTAACCTTTGACCTCTAATGCTAGGAAATGTCAATTTGTCACAAAAAAGGGGATGTGCCGCAATGATCTTCTTGAGTTCAGCCATCACAATTTTCCTCGAAGACTCTGCATCTCCAAACTTAGCGAGTGACTCATGGTCCCTGTTTAAAAATTCAATCAAGCCCCTCATAAAACGTGTTAAACTTGTCATTTTCACCAAATCTAAATATTGGAGAAGTAGTTTCATAATCATATACCTTATGTTCTCCATGGTCAAAAGTAGAGTCATTTCCTTGTAGAGCTCCTCATTATCAGTAGCAAACACTTTCAAATCCTTCATAAGGATGTCTAAAGCCTTTGCTCGTTCGTTCCTGTAACCAATCATCACCTTTCAATCAGGAATAAATAAACACAATAATAATATCTGCTGGGAAGAAGGGTAAATTTGACGATTTTCGCTTACTTGTCCAAAGCCTCAAGGAAATTCTGCTTCCTGATCTCAAAAAATATCTTAGTGGAGTGTTTATTATCATCCATAAATGTAAAACCAGAAAGATATTTTTCAGCTCCATCCCAATCCCCACCAAGTATCAAACTCTCAAAAAACTCCATGTTGAAGTAATACCCACTTTCTTCTTCAAGCCTACACAATTCCAATAACAGAAAAAAAAAAAAAAAAAAACTCTTAATTATTACAAAAATTACGCAAAAAATCTCAGTAAACGAGTACGAAAATTACTTGTGGGCAGTTTCTTTGTAGCCTTCTTCATTCAAGTACTGTAAAATTAAGAATATAAGGTCCTTACTGAGAACAGCATTAGACATCCTCACCACCCTGAAATCAATAACCCAAATCAAGATTTTGAGAACAAAGAAGAATAGGGTTATGATCAGAATCTAGAAATCCAAAATTCCGATGATCAAACTTGATCAAAAGTTAATAATAAAATAAATAAATAAACTTTTTCTCAATATAAATAAAAAATTCTCAGCTTAAACATTAAGAAAAGAAATTTACAAAAAAGTTTAGAATAAATAATAATTTAAGTATTGTAAAGAACAGAAAAGAAAAGAAAAAGCTTCGAGAAAAAGCCCACCAATTGACAACTGAGCAGGAAAATCAAAGAAAATTTAAGAATCACAGAAAGAAAATGTATTTATCGATCAACTTTATAAAGGGGATTTTAGCTTCTGAGGAAAATTTTCCTTTTTTTTTTCTTTGTCGCAACCTCTCTCTGCTCTCACTTTGCTGGGAAGGAGGGTTTCGAATATTTTTATATTTTATATATACATATATATAAAAGTTTTTGGCGATGTCTACAAGATGATAAGTAGATCGGCTTATATGATATGAAACATGAATTATCTAGGAGCGTTATAGTTAATGGGGACCACAGTTAGCTCTCGTCTGTCACACCGTGTGTGAGAATATTTAAGGAAGTTTTCGCCTACTGGTGATGGGTATTATTTTTAATTAGATCCCATTTGTTAAAATTATTTATAAATTAGTCCTTATACTTTTATCACGAGTGCAATTCAGTTCAAAAGAGCAAAAGGATCGTTACATTGGCAGATTCAGTGAAAGCCGCTGCATGCTTGCCTGCATCATAAACTGTAAAAATATTAGATTTAGTTGGAACATAGCCTAAATCTGAATAAACGAGTAATAAATAAAAAACGTTAGAAATGAAAATTTGTAAAGAAATTACGAGGAAAAACCATTAGATGAGAAACGTAACATATGATCTAAAACGAGTGATAAATAAAAGAAAAAACAAATCATCGAAGATGTAAATGAGACGGAAAACGATTTTAAAACGAGTGATAAATAAAAGAAAAAACAAACCATCGAAGGTGTAATGAGACGGAAAACGATTTTTACCACTTCGACGAAGATTTGGTATTTGAATTGTAGAGATGTTGGTGGCTAAGATAAGAGGGCCTCACTACTTGCAAAGATCTAATGAGAAATGGGTTTTGGTTATAATACAAAATAAGGGGGAGAGGAAGAAGGGTTATATAGGAAAACCTATGTGCTTCTTTCTCTCTTTCAAAAACACTTCCTATCTATTTCTTAGGCATGGAAAAAATAGAGCTAAGAGAGGTTTCTTTTATACTAATATCTGATAAGTGAAGTCACTTATAATTTTTGTAATATTATCCGCCGCTGGTTTCGATTTATGTGGTGTGCTGCTACCAATATATATATATATATATATATATATATATATATATATATATATATATATATATATATATATATTTTTATGGATGCACAGAATCTAAAAACTCTTATTTTGTAACTGATCGAGTCAGAAAAGTCGTAGGTGTGTGTG
>CANUEY010018598.1:0-10779 GCA_948099555.1 Croton setiger | reverse complement strand
ATTTTTTTTTTTTTTTTTTTTTTTTTTTTTTTTTTTTTTTTTTTTTTTTTTTTTTTTTTTTTCTCTTTCAAAGTTTTGCTTTGAGTAATTAAAAAGTTGAAGATGCTCTTCTTCAACGCAAAACTTAAAGAGTTTTATTTTTTAATCTTTTTAAGTAAAAAGACTTTTTTGTCCCCCTTGGGCAATCGCATGCACATTCAAAAAAAATATCTAAAATCCGTAACGCATTTGTAAATAACTTTAATTAACACTTCCATTAGTTTCAAAGAGAACATACCACTTTGTGTTGATCAAATTAGTCCTTAATTAATTTGGAATATTTTTAAGTTTCTTCTAAAAAAGGTGATTTTTTTTTTGCTTTTTTTATCTTTCCTTTGAATATGACTAATATTTATTATTATTATTAATTATTATTATTAAATTTCTTTGAAAAAGGATTGTATATATGGTCAGTTTGTCCCATATATTGTCACTTAAACTGAGATAATAATTTACTTATTTGCTAGACACAAATAAAATTTCAAATAAATCCAATTTGATTCAGATAGAAAAGGAATTAGTATAATAATTATAGATTTTTTTAAAAATTTCCTCCAAAAATTTATAACTAGATTTTTTTTTTTTAAGGGGATGGTAATTTAGATTACCTTCCCATGAGTATTTATTAAATTATTCCATTTAATGAATTATAATTTGTATCAACTTAGCTTTAAGCAATACATCCAAAACTATTTTGTGGACCGCAATTTTTTTTAATACAATATTGCCCTGTACTGGATGCATTCATATATAATTTTTTTTTTTTTAATACACATTTTGTTGACTTAAAGAAGTCAAATAAAAATAAGAGACAGTAACCTATATAACTAGTAGCCAGTAGTTACTACTGTCTGTTAGCAGTTGCATTAATTGGGCCGCTATGGTCAGTATACTAAATTTTTACTGCCGTATGGGTTATGGGACCAGTTTTTCTTACCTGTCGCAAAGGGCAGGTTGCCAGGTTTTTTTGAATAGTAAACTTAATACCCAACCTCATCAATTGGGCAATTTTTTGTGCTCATTGTATTATATTGGAAAAAGTTTATTTTTTTTTATTTTAATTTTTTTATATCTTTTATTTTCTATTTTAATATATTAATTTTATTCATTTCTATATTTATAATAATTTATTAGATTAAAAGTTTATTTGAGAGTAAATAAAAATAAGATGAATTAATCTAAAAATTAAAATCAAATATGAAAAAAAAAAATTAACATTTTCTTATATAAATAGAACAGAGAGAGAATTTCATTTAAATTTAATATTATTCTAAAAAATCATATAGTAAATTAAAATTTAAAAATAATTTAAGTTAATTTATTACAGGTGACAGAAAAAGAGAATGAGGAAGAGAAGATGAAAGTAGTGCTAACAGAACCATTTTCTGTAGGAGGATCTGAAGTGTATCAGCCTCCAAACCTTGTTCGTCGAATTTTAAGTCTGTTCAAAAATGCAAGACCTGGATCAGACCTCAATGGCTTTCAGGTACGTTAGGCCTTAACTTCCATCATGGGCTTGGCCCATTTCTTCCTTATCCAATTAAATCTGATTGTTGATCTTGATTTACAAATTTTAGCTGCCACCACTTTTCAATTGCCCAAAGTCACAGCTTCAATGTTATGGTGAATCTGTATATTGTATTGAAAAAGATCTGTTGGGAAAGTGCAATTCTGGACAAACCCCAATTGAAAGATTCATATCAGTAGTAGCATGGAGTATTTCAATTCCTCGTCCTGCCGTTTTTGGCGTTGCTCCTTACAACCCTGTTTTAGGAGAGACACACCATGTCTCTAGGGGAAGTCTCAGTGTTCTATTAGAACAGGTAACTAAACCAGCTATTTAGTCAGCTAATAGCTCTTACAAACTAAAATTGGAGGTTTTTGGGACACACAGGTTTAATCTCTTACTTTTATCCTGAGGTGCCAGGTTTCACATCACCCTCCAGTTTCTGCTCTTCACGCAACGGATCAGAAACATAACATAGAAATGATATGGTGCCAATACCCAGTTCCTAAATTTTACGGTATTTTCAACTCTTTTCAAAATTCAATTAGACTTCTAATCATTTATAATAGTTAGATATTTGAGTTAATTCAAAATCATATAAAGGGACAAAAGTGGAAGCAGAGGTACGAGGAAAACAGCAACTAAAGCTGTTGAATCATGGAGAAACATATGAAATGAATTCACCAAATTTGTTAATAAGATTGATTCCACCTGGATTGGATTGGGTCGGTACTGTCAAGATCCGATGCCCCGAGACTGATGTTGAAGCTGAATTATGTTACTCAACCAGTTCTTTTGTAGGAAGAAAGGCTTCTTCCCATTCTGTTAAAGGAAAAATTTATCAGTCTTCAACTTTCAATACTCTCTATGAGCTCAATGGCCATTGGAACAGGTTTTTCTTTCATTAATTTACTTTTCAAACTTTTGAATTTCGTTTCTTTAATTACTTATATTATTATGGTTTACAGTATTGTAAAAATTAAGGACATCAAGAATGGGAAAGAGAGAGTATTATATGATGCAGCAGAAGTTATCTCAAGACTTAAAACCCCAATAGTCAAGGATCCTCAGGTATTTCTTTCTTTCTTTTTTAGTTTCGATTGGGAGCCACAACTCCTACCTTTTTTTTTTTTTTTTAAATAGTGAAAAATTATGTAAAATGAACTATTCAGATTATTTTACACACTATTCAGATTAAAATTATTAAAAATTAGATTGAAAATTTATAAAATTTGATATAAATTATTAATATAAATATTTTCTGACTTGAATCTTTTATAGTTAACAATTTGTTAAAACCTTGCATTAGGTGCAACTTGCTCTAAAATCTTTATCTTTATTGTGAGGGGAAGGAAAGCGAATGTGTTTTTATTGTCTAATCGTGACATGCGCTAATAATTAAATTATCCCGTAGCAAGCATGTATGAATTATATATATATACACATGGAGCTAATTTTATTTTATTTTTTTTAAAGGGAATTTCCGCGAGTGAATCAGTTGCGGTGTGGAGTGGCGTGAGCGAAGGAATCCTAAGCCAAAACTGGGAGAAAGCAAGAGAAGCAAAGAAAGGTGTGGAAGAAAAACAGAGGGAACTTGTGAGGGAGAGAAAATCAAGAGGAGAAAATTGGATTCCTAAGTATTTTACTTTATCATATAGTAAAGAAGATGGTTGGGAGTGTTTACCAACTCAAAATTGGGTGCCTCAAGCTCCCATTATTGTCCCCTTTTGATCTTATAATATAAATAACACTTCCTGACAAAAAAAAAAAAATTACTCATAATCTAAATTACAATCGAATAATTATTCAATAATCACATGTTTTTTGTCCTCACTAATCCATTACTCATAGCTAGCATTTCACTTACAATTTTGTGAATTGTTATGATCGTAGCGAAAATGAATTATTTCTTGCGAAAGTAAAGTAATATTTTGGATCAAACTGTAAATATATTTTGGCAAGTGGGCTATCTGTGATTTTCTTTCACAAAATTTAAATAAATTCGAGGGTTATTATTTGATCAAATTGTTCCCCATAAGAAAAACAAGTCAGTACCAGCATATGGCATTTTCAAGTGATTAAGAATTTGGAACGTTGAACCCAAACCAAAAATGGGGCATCATTATCACCAACCGTACATACAGTTGAAGACATAGCCGACAAGGTAAGGCTAATGAGGGGCTAAGGCTTCTTTACTGACACTAAGGCTGTCATGCAATTAATA
Organism: Croton setiger; assembly: GCA_948099555.1. Taxonomy (NCBI): domain Eukaryota; kingdom Viridiplantae; phylum Streptophyta; class Magnoliopsida; order Malpighiales; family Euphorbiaceae; genus Croton; species Croton setiger. Next base: position 7,009 of record CANUEY010018598.1, on the reverse strand, counting down.
AAATAGTATGTCTTAATAATCTGAATTCTCTTGTATTATTCTCAACTTGCATACATATATATATATATATATATATATATATGTATATATAACGGATAATACCATCTGCGATATTTGATGTATATATGTTGAAAGCTCAAGCAATCTTATCTCTTTTCAGATCTTCTAATTTAAAAATTAATTTTAAAATCTTTCTAATTTACTGCTGTTAAATTCTCAGTCTAACCCTAATAGTCAATTTTTTTTTTATTTTAATTTCTTTATAATAAGACAACATTGCCCCTCTTAACTACAAATTACAATAATAATGATAATAATAATAATAAATTACATAAAAACATTTTTATCTTCTTCTTCGTCCAACCCACCAGCCGCAGCCACCACTATTGTCACCGGCACTCCTGAACTTCCACAGCTATGGTTGCTGCTCCTCCTAAACTTCTTCCCTTCCTTTCCAAAGTTGACTAAAACTAGCAAAATTTATGCCAAATGACTCGTTTTCCTGTGAGGATTTCAAAAACAACATCATTCCCAACTGAATATGCACAAGTTCGCCGGAAATAACAAAATCAAATATGTGTTTGGCCGGAAAATATTATCGGAAAAATACTCAACCAAATGAAGCAAATCTTACATCAAAGGAAAGAGGATAAGCTAAGGAAACTAGATACACCTATATTGGAACTCGGAGGTCGCTGGAAAGCGTTGTAAACTAATTGTATACTAAATGTATGCGTACCACTTCCATGAATGAGACCGGCATCGTTTTCATATAAATTTGACGGGTGCACATATACATACATTATATATTATAAATTTTGATTTACAAGTACAGCTTCCACCTAAATTCAACTATCCAAAGTCACACCTTCAATGTTATGGGGAATTTGGAGAAAGATTTATTAGCAAAGTGCAATAATGCAGAAGACTCAAAGGAGAGATTTTTATCAGTAGTAGCATGGAGCATTTCTACTAATCGTCCTACTGTTTTTGGTGATGCTCCTTACAATCCTGTTCTTGGAGAGACCCACCGCCATGTCTCTAGAGGAACTCTCCATGTTCTACAAACAGGTGATCTATTTTTTTAAACAAAATGTAGTGATTTTGAGTATATTCTAATTTTGATGTAATTTGTTGTTGCAGGTTTCACATCACCCACCTGTTTCTGCTCTTAGATGAAAAAGAAAATATAGAGATTCCTAGGTTTATGGTATATTCTTACCTCTATGCTTTACATTTAAGCTGGACGTAAATACAATTTTATCGATATTTGTTTTATTTTCTTGACAACTTATTAATAAATGTAATGCATGTATTCACTGTTCACGATATTGATAAATGTGCAGATTAACTTATATATAAAAATAAATATAAATATTTCAAAAAAAAATTATATTTATAATAAAGCTGTTGAATCATGGAGAAACATACATTATGAATTCAGCAAATGCATTAATAAAAATAATCCCACCTGGGTTCGATTGGGTTGGTAAAGTAAAGATCCAATGCTCTTGAGTCTGGACTTGAAGCAGAGTTATGTTACTTCACAAATTCATTCCTTGCCCGAAGTTCTGCACATTCTGTTAAAGCAACTATTTCCTACTCTTCTTCTTTCAACACTCTTTATGAGCTTCATGGACATTGGAACCGGTAATTCCTTCATTTTTTTAAAAAAAAAGTGCCAAAATGTTTGCATGTATGTCCACACAGACTCCATATCAATTAGGATAATTGCATTGAAGTTTCCCAATATTAGGGTACTTTCAATTATATGCCCATACTTAAATTTTTGTTATCAATTATGCAATCCATGTCAACATATTTATGCTCATGTCTTTTGCATCAATTTTCCTAATCTTATCTATTATATACCTTCTTTCATTTTCTTTGACACCGACTTTCTTGCAAAACTGATAGTGGTGTAGAATTGCAAGCATCTGCAAAGTATGTTTTATGTTAGAAAAAATAAAAACTTCTACAGACTGTTTGACATTTTAGGCATCAATTCTCTCCCTCCTCTCTTTCTTCCTTGCGATCCATTTTTATTAACGCTGCCACCGCCAGTGGTGAAGGCTAATCTAATTTCAAGTGGGTCAAAATTATTGTTTACAAAAAGCAACTCAAGAATAAATAAAAAATGAAGTCAATTGCACACCCTTGATAGCATGTGGTATTGTAAATTTCTTTTTTCATTTATACACCGCTATACCACCAATCATCGGCTTTGAAATCAAATACATTCATTCAACTACTATTAATATGTTTTAATTGTATCAATATTTTGCACGATCGTTAAGTTTGAAATTAGTCGGTAAATGATTCACAACGATCCAAATTCATTTTCATAACGGTGGGACAATAAATTTAAAAACATATTTGGAATCTTCTTTGTTTAAGCTTTCATATGGTATAATCATTTACATATTTTATCACCGGAATTAAAAATTTATTTTTGGGTTAGAAAATTTATCTAATTATTTCCTTTGCCATTATCAAAACTTGAGGAATGAGGGTAAGAGACTTTTTGAGTAATTTTCTTTGAGACTGTATAATTTTGTAGGAATCAATTTGTGAAAATGGTTGAGGATGATGGGCTTAAGATGTCACTTAGATGGGTAAATGTAAGAAAAGGATATATATAATCATCAGATTAGGATGTAATCATCAAATTTATTGAAATATGAAAAAAATGATATTAACATATAATATATCAATTAGGTAAATTTCATTGAACGTTCCAATATTAAGGTACTTTCAATTAGTTTGCCCATACTTAAAATTGTTGGCTGATCAAAAGTTACACTAGCGGTATTCGATCTCCAAGGGTGTTTTAATCTAGTGATCATTACAATAAATTGGCTACAATTTTGGTTTCAATAAAGAGTTTAAGTCCGATTAGATATATTGAAATACCAGAAAAATGATATATTTTAGAGAAAAATGAAAGAGTTGAAATTTGGTTGGGATTAAAAAATGATCTCACTTATATTTATTTATTCCCACTAATTATATTATTCAAAAACACTAAACGCTAATCACATAATAAATAGTAATATAATATACATTTAACAATTTGCAATTCTAAACCTACCCATACCTAATCAAGAATTGAGAAATGCAGTTAAACTACTTTCTTTGAATTCATTTTCCATTTCCATCTGCATTTCTTGGAAAACTTCCGATTCGCTCCTCCGATTAAAAGATTTTTCTCTAATAGTATCAAGAATTGGCTTCCATGGCTTTTTAGGTGCAGAAGATGATGAACAATTCAAGATTCTTCTGCTGGCCGAACATGAATTATTAGCAGCAGCAGCAAGACAGCGAGTGGAGTTGGCAATCGAAGTAAGTTTCTTAACAACAGAAGCAAAATCCAAAGGAGAACAATCTGATTTAAGAGTAGAATAAGGAAGCAACAAATAAATTTGACCAGGCTGAAGTTGGAAATTAGGATTTAATGGCTTAGACCCATTTGATAAAAGTTGAATCGGAGTAGAAAGAAAATGTTTAGAAGGTCTGCCAGTGATTTGGCTAACTGAAATTGGATATTCAAAATCCTCAACATACCCATTTAAATGAACTACACGAATCTTGTTTCGGTTTAGATTTGAAGATGATGTTTTGGTAGAGAAACAAGCTCCCATTTTGGTTTTCTTTTCTAGAGAGCTCTTCTGGTTACTCACTCTTTCAGAACAAACAAAATGGGAATTTGTTTATATATATAGAATTAGATTAGATTAGACATGTAATATAATGTAATGTAAGTATTAGTGGGTGACTTGGAAAATTTGAACAAGATAGTGACTTGTTGCCGTCCAAGAAACGAACGCTGCATTTTGTTTCTTTTTTCTGGCCAACGACTATTATTTTCCTCACTCTTACTCTCTATCAATAACAAAAGAATAATTGAGTGACTAAATGGACATTACTAGTTTATTTGATCTTCAAAAAATTAGTTTAATCATTGTTGTTTGTGCAATTTTTGTGACGTCTTTTGCATAATTTTTTCTAATCACATCTCATTCTTTGTGATTATACACTTTTTTCATTTTCTTTGCAAAACAGGCAGTGCAAAGCACGTTATATGCCCATACAACAATTTAACTAAAAAAAAAATAAAAACTTTTAAAGACTATTTGACATTTTAGGTATCAATTCTCTCCTTCCTCTCTTTTTTCCTCGCCACCGCCCATGGCAGAGGCAGACCTAATTTCAAGTGGTGTGAAAATATATTATACTAACTGGTATCAAATATAAGTGAGTCAAAATTATTGTTTACAAAATGTAGTTCAAGGATAAATAAAAAATAAAGTGAAGTTAATTGCACACCCTTGGTAGCATGTGGTATTGTAATATATATATATATATATTTTCATTTGTACGCCACTATAACACCAATCATTAGTTTCGAAATCCAAGATCATTGTTCAACTACTATCAACGATACATTTCCATTAGCATTGGTATTTTGCACGATTGGTGATTAGAGGGTTAAGTTTGAAATGAGTCAAATAAATGACTTAAAATGATTCAAAAGTTCGTTTCCACGGTATATTTAGAGTCCTCTTTGTTTGAGTTTTCATATGATATTATCACTTACATATTTTATAGCCGAAATTAAAAGTTCTTTTTTAGATTAAAAAATTTATCTAATTAGTCCCTTCTATCATTGTCGAAACTTAAAAAAAGAAGATGATGGACTATTTGAATAATTTTCTTGAGACCGATTGCATAATTTTTCAGGGATCAATTTATAAAAATGGTCGAGGGTGATGTGAAGCTTAAGATGTGATTTAGATAGGGTGCCGACAGAGATTTTGGGGGATAGATAGGAAGTGGTTGAATTTTTGAAAGCAAAAGGACATCTAAATTTTATGGGACTTGGTTTTGGAAAAGAGATTTTGCATGTAAGAAAAGGGTATATATAAATATAATCATCAGATTAGGATTTGATGGAACTTTTGTTTTATATTGTTTGAAGAGTTCCATAAGACGGTCTTATGTTTTAGTTAGGACTTTTCTTTCTCATTTTTCAATTCATTCTTGGGATGTAACTCAAGATTATTTTGTTTTTTCTATTAAACACAGCCTTATTTTCCTTAACCTACCTCAACCATAAACATTATCATAAAAACATACATCAATATTAATTTGTAACAATGAAATACTCAACTATAAAATTGTAACAAAAAAAAATACTTCTGCAACATCTAAACTTTCCGACTAGCGAGTATGTATGTGGCAGTCCAGCTGACACATATCTTACTTTTTACTTGCCGTGCATGGACATATCCTATCTTTTTAAAAATATAAAATTAATACAATACAACATATTTCAACTTCAATTTGTAATAATGAAATGTTTCAATTATAAAATTGTAATAAAAAGATATCACGTTCATATTTTATTTGAAAACATATTTTTAACTTTTTATCATTAATTTTCGGATGACTAAGTTAATTACCCATGCATTAATTAGTCCAGATACTTTAGTTAAGAACTTTAAAACGTTGTTTACTTCTATTTCAGATTTAATTTGGATGCTTGTATAATGAACAATAAACAAAAAAATCAATTTCTTTTTATTTTTATTTTTTGACAATAAAAATAATCAATTTCAACAGTTTATTTTTCTTGAAAACTAAATCTAATTTTAGTAATTTAGCAACTAATAAAATATAAATTTATTGAATTTAATAAGTCAATTAGTGTTTTATTATGTATAGTAACAAATTAACATTATCTTCTTCTTTCCAATAATTTAGTAACATTATCTTGTATGGTACATAATTTAGTAATACAATAATATTTTGTTTACAAAAATTAATGTTAAATTTTAAAAATAGTTGAATTTTTAAATTATCCCTATTGAGATGTCTCAAACTTAGACAAACATATTTATTGTAAAATAATATATATTAAAATAAAAGGACTAAATTGTACGAAATTTTATAAATAATTATTCTGATGGGTTTAGTGTATAATTGGCTAATATACTAATAAGTTGATTCATTCATTGAAATCAGCTTCAATAGTGTAATTATCAATGCTAATATGTTCTATTCAACTTAATTTAGAGATGGAGTGCTAGGGAGTAAACCCTAGACTACTTCTTAGAATAACAGATTCATCAACAGTAGCACACAAAAGATTTTACTTGGTTCACCTTACACACAGTAAGGTTACATCCAAGGGGAGAACAGCCAGAGCACCACGATCTTATTAAAGAACCAGAAACCAACAGTACAGTTACAAGCCCTAAAGAATAAACCCTCAGATCACTCTCACCTACAGAATCTCTACCAGTAAGAGAGATCCAAACTATACAGTTATCCAAGAACAATCTCACAGTAATACAAGGCTCAAGAAATTACACATAGAAACACAATGGAAACAGTACAGAGAAAGGAGAAAACGAAAGGGTGCACAGACGAGAAACTGCTCAGAGAAAACTGAAGAACAACAATAACCACACAACTCATCACATTCTCATCACAGCATTTATACTTAGGTTAAACCACATGCACAGCACGTGCCAGAACAGCACCAAATATTTGATACTTCAACCCTGGCTATAAGTATAAAACGCAGAAGGTATCAACATAAAACGCAGTCAATACTAGTAGGCAGAAGGATCATCATCGGTTCCATAGAGCTTGGGCAAAGATCCAGGGATCACACATCCACAAATCTCCACCTTGATTCTTGATCCTTTTAAGACCTTGGATTTTTGTATGTTCTCACCATGTAATCACCACAGGCAACATGTAATCACAACTGTATAACCCCAAGTATGCTTAAAGCATCCTGGAATTTAGCAACAGAAATAGTTTTAGTTAGTATATCAGCAGTAGTAGAAATCTTTTTAACAACAACATCACCTTTATCAATAACATTTCTGATAAAATGCAGTCTAACATCAATATGTTTTGTTCTCTCATGGTAAACACTATTTTTGCTTAAGTGTATAGCACTTTGAGAGTCACAGAACACACTGACTTTATCCTGCTT
>CANUEY010018534.1:0-19622 GCA_948099555.1 Croton setiger | reverse complement strand
TATATATATATATATATATATTCAAAGTAATATAAATTATGTAAAAAAGAGGATCAAACAATTCTGTAATTGTCTTTTCAGTCTATACATTGCAAATAGTCCAAGAAAATATTTTAAGTTTTATTAAGCGTCTGTTTATATCAAGAGAAGATGCTTTAGTACCTTTTTAGGAAAGAAGCTTTTGCCTTGTCTGATTTTGCTTTGTTTTGTGTTTTTAATGTCAAAAATGTCTTTTTATTTTTGAGAGGTCTCATCAAGTTATGGAAATGGAATTGGATATGTCTCTTCATTTGTTTGTGGGTTTCACTTAAAAAAATTAAAGTTGCTTACAAAAGGAAAACCATGTAAGAATTTTTTAAGATATGATTAAAATTGTTAGTTGAGGTTATTACAAACTTGTATAGAATAATAACACCAAATTACTAAAAATTATAAGGAAAAACATTAAAACAATGTAAAAAAACAAAGGTTTAATAAATTTTCTTTAAGATGAAATCAAAATTGTTAGTTGAGCTTTGAAAAATCTTTTTTTTTTTTTAAGTTATCCAACACGTTCACATTCTCGAGATAGTATAAATACAAAATTTCAGATTAAACCTGTTACTTAAGCGAAATCAAACCACCTATTATTTACACTAACTCTGTTGGTAGTTTGAAATTTTTTTAAAAGTGCATTGATTTCTGAGACTTAACCCAATTAATTTGGATAAGATTCGAGTCAGGCATCTGGCAATTGTGGATGAGTTTATCAGTAGGGATATCTGCATATGGTAGGTTTCGAACTCAAAATATTTTTAAGTGAATTCAAATCATTTATCACTTTGTATCACTTCATTTAACAACTGAATTGATATATTTTTTTTATTAAATTTTTGTTTAAAAAATAAAATAAAAATAAAAACCCAAAATCTACGAACCTTATATATACATTTATCCCATGAAATTGTTGTCACGAATGATCTCATCTTATCTAAGTTACTAACCAGAAACCAAACTAAACACAACTTCATTAAAATGCCATAATGCTGTAAGTAAAGCTGGTGTGTCATCAAAACCCCCTTACCAAACCAAGAATTGTGTGTTAAAATGGAACATCTTTTCGAGCTTGACCAACATTGACCACTCAGTTTTAAAATTGTCGCATTTTGCTTGGTAGCTCACAATAAATATCTTGCATTTATATGAACCACACCAAATATATAAGACTAGAATTAATATTTGCTTTAATCCATCTTAATTTATTACATGCATAGAATTAATATTTTAGTTTCAACAACATTATATATACTCTAATAAATATTTTTTGTACAAGTAATTAATTAATTAACGTTTTCCTTAAATATTATGCCTGAAAAAAATAAAAATAAAAAACAGTTATTCAGTTATTGGATAATAATAGTAATTTTGTAATAATAATAAAAAAAAAGAAATAAACTTGCCTTGTTAGTTATATTGCTGGATAGCCAATCAAGACCCTCATAGAGACCTTGACCAGAAGTGGCACAAGCAGACTGAATGTACCTATAATATCATATTATTATTATTATTATTATTGGATTCCAAATAAAAAAAAATCATACTTACCACCGGCGCCGGTGCAACGAATGCAGACCAAGTTTATCGGTGATTTCTGATACACTCATTGCATTTGGAAGATCTTGCTTGTTTGCAAATACTAGCAGTGTTGCTTCCCTTAGTTCGTTCTGAAAAAATAAATTTTAATAATTATTAATTGAAAAAAGAAAAACCAAAACTCTGGTATTAAATAGTATTATTAACCAAAATTCAGACACTAAATAATATTATAATTGACAAATATACTCAAATATACCTTAAAATCAGATAAAAATAGGGTTGTAAAGCTATATTATTAAAAACGATGACTAATAATAATATTGATCCTTTTGAAAAAATTAATAATATCAACCAAAATTTACGGATTGAATAATTTTCCCTTAAAAAAATATTATGTTGTACTCTATTTTTAGATTATACATATAAAATTGTAAAAAAAAAAAAATAATTAATTTTGACTCTAAATTTAATCTATAAAAATAATATTTATTTTTTAAAATAAATAAATAAAATTAATAAATACAACAAAAGAAGTACCTCACTGAGCATGCGATGAAGCTCATCTCTGGCTTCTGTAACCCTTTCCCTGTCATTGCTATCCACCACAAATATAACCCCTTGTGTGTTCTGAAAGTAATGTCTCCATAATGGTCGAATCTATGCTTCCAAAAAAATTAAAATTAATTATTTATAATTAAAATTGATTATGTTACTTAATTCAGTTTAGAGATCAAATTTAAAATTAAGCACCTTGTCCTGTCCTCCAACATCCCACACTGTGAAGCTAACATTTTTGTATTCAACAGTTTCAACATTGAACCCTAATAACCCATAAAAAAAAATCAAAATTAATTAAGTGCTTGTATGATTATATTATATGATTAATTTGGAAATTCAAGAATTGATGTTTTTTTTTAAATAACAAGTAAAAGAATAGGAGAATACCAATAGTAGGAATGGTAGTAACAACCTCTCCAAGCTTCAATTTATAAAGAATAGTAGTTTTACCAGCTGCATCTAAACCCACCATCAGAATTCTCATTTCTTTCTTTGCAAATAGCATTTTTAATAGTCTTGATATTGCCATACCCATTTTCTTATTACACCTACTTCACTATTCAAATTAAGAGACTCTTTCTTTCTTTCTTTCTTGGTTTGTATTCAGCTTATTATATAAGCAACTAGAGACATTTTAAGAAATACAGATGAAATGGAATAAGATACTTGTGAAGGTGAAGCAGAAGAAAAAATAGAGAGAATAATATCTGTTTAGCTTTTTTGGTATAGTGGGTATTAGCAATTTTATTTATTCTTTAACAAGAATTCTGAGCTGTGCTATTACATGGGTCTAAGGTAATTTGGGTTCATGTAAACGCTAAATAGAGTGTTCGCATACTGTATTTGCGAATTTCAATAGTTCATATAGTAGTTATGCGAACTTAATAAATTATTATTTTTTTCTCAAAGTTCGAATAACAGTATATAAATTAATAACGAACTCTTTTAATAGTTCAGTTTTTTAGATTTAGGGTTTTAGATTTAACTTTCAGATTTTACATTAATAGTTTGCATAAAAGGTATGCGAACTCTCTTTAAATATACACATTTCATATTTAATATCATTTTCTGTCCACGTTCAAAATTATAACACTTCCCTTAAAAATTACCCGTAATTTGTTCATATCAAAAATGTAAAAAAAATTATTACCATCAAAATTTGTAAAATTTTCGGTTAATTATGTTAAATTTGATAAAAATACTCATAGGAAATTAAAAGTAGATCAAGATAAGATTCTAATTTTTTATGGCTCAAATGCGAAAGAACATACAAATAGAATCAGAATTATAATTTACATCATCCAAGAACCAAGAAAAGGTGTTTTGTTCCTTTCCCTTTTATGTATTAAAAAAAAAAAACTAGTGACAAAAAAATAATATTATACAAAGAGGGTTTGATTTGATCAACCCATAAACAAATAATTATATAATTAAAAAGAATAAACTTTTTTTTTTTTCATTTTTTGGAGATAATATTCTGTGCAGATTGAAGGGTGGATGCAACAGAATTAGCAGCTTTAGTTAAAACACCACCACTTGTATTTAAATTCTGGTTGGGATGGGACTGAATAACTACCTCCACATTTCTCATCTCTTGTCCCTGTCCGGCCGATGACCGATAATCTACTGTTTCTACCCTTTTCTCCATTTCTCCTTGTTCATTAGTATCCCTTCTTGCTTGTGCATTCATGTTGAGTTTATTGGTTTGATTAGAATTGAAATGGATTATAGAGACTTTATATATATTACAAGTATATAAATGAGGTACATCGTTTAAGGGAGTATTTATTAACCATTCATTTCTTAAGCTAGCCTGAAATGCAGGCCCTCATCTTGTGCAAACATCTACACTTGTCACCCTATTATTGTATGTGTATCCAAAAATTAGGCTAATGTTTACGATATTAAAAGCCTAATTCATATAATTTAACCCCTGAATTAGAAATAGCCTGTAAAATAAGATGATTTAAAAGTTTTCATCATACTAGAACATTCACTAAATATGAAAATTTGGTCATTGAAACATACAAAGCGTCTTGCAAAATATACCAGCGTCATCCTTGCCAAAATCTTGTAGAATTACATATGCAACATAAGAAATATTATAGGTGTAACAGAGAAATAATGGGTAAAAATAGATCTAGAACTAGAGATTTTCAGTAAGTCATAAGAGGTGACCCACTGCAATGAACATCAGTAGCATCAGAAAGCCTTTGCCTTGGCGACAATGCTGTTATAACAGAAGTATCAACATCAATGTTGGCAATGTTTTTCCGCTTCTGAGAGTCTGAATTCGTCTTCTCTTCCGATGAAACCTCAACTATGGGGCTTAGAGCATTTGTTCCCTTTGTTAACATTGCTTGAGCTTCAGCAACAACTGATGCATTGTCCTCTGTTGCATATAGAATGTTTTTTATTGCAGCAACAACCTGCAGAATAACATTGAATAATACCATATTAACAATATTTCAATCAATTTAAATATCTACTAGAATTTTTTTATTTGGCCCCCAAAATATGTCTGAATAGTGCGTACAGTTAGGTTTTCAATCACAGGATTCTGGCACAAAATCTCTATATCTCTCAGCTTGGCAAAGTAGAAGTCCCTCTCCTTTTCGAGACTATCGACTGATAGCTTCAGTTCTGTAATCTGCATATCAAATAATGTATTAGAGAATGGGATTACAACAAGCCATCTGGGAAGAATAGATTCCATTTCTTCAAAACGTTTTTACCTGTTCATCGTATTGAGGCACTGAACTAAGAGGGGGTGGAGGAGCTTTTGAATTCTTTGCAGGTTGATTAGTATTCGCGGAGGACACATCAACTCTCCTGGCATTGTGAGAGGACTGTGCTTTAGGAGCAGCTGTTGAACTCTTGCCTGAAGTCTGAGATGGTGCGCATTTCCTGTTTGCTTCTCTTCCTCCCTTGCTTCCCTCTCTCCTTTCTAATGGATTGTAACTTCCCACAGAAGAAAAGAAGTAAATTTAAGTAAATCACAGTAAGAGATATGAAAATTCTAGCATCACTAGTCACCAGACATAAACAATTATCAGCAAAACCTATCAATTCTTCTGTCAGTTACGCATATAAATAACACAGCAAAAACTTGACAGAATCAGAAGTGAAGCCAACTTAACAAGATGGGAAAGAGAAGTTCCAGGTTAGAAAAACACTGATTTAACCATGAAAGACTGATTTGAAATGCCAGGGGAAGTAGAGCCTTCAAATGCATTTCAAAAATTGAATAAAATCTACAACAATTGAATAATCAATTGAATTGATTAATCAATTATCAACAGTACACAGCAAAATCACTCAATTTGAAAGGGCAAGGCTTCTAATCAGGAGCTAAATAGAAACAACTGCAGGAAATTGAAGTTTCAACAACATTACTATAAGGAACAAAGAATCTGCATTCTTTATGGAAAACTTACTTAACAACACCTCCATTAACAGAATCGCAGTAATGCTTCATCCACTGCATGAACTCCAGATTATCAAGAGGTCTTCCTTTTATAAGCTTTTGCACCTCAATGTGCTGAAAACATTTAAAAAAAGAACACACACCAAAAGTTCAAATCAGAAGTAAAAAAAAAAATTGACAGACAACAAAATCATATCGTAAACAGGGCCCTATAAATGCAAAAAGGTCACGAACCTTGGTAATCTTCAGTTTATTGAAGACATCTTGAAGAACCTTGTAGTTCTGGATCATTTCATATTCGCTTTTTGCATCGAAATTGACCTTGTGCATAGGCACGATCCCTGGATGAGCAGCATCCATCAGCTGGCAGTGTACGGCACCGGTGCAAGCCTAAAATTCACAGATCGGAACAATGCTAAGGAGAATTATTCTCTGAAATCGATAGAAATTAGGACAGATAAAAGAAAGGAAGAAATAGTGAAGACAGGGAAAAGTAAAAACCTCTTCGACTTTGGAGAGACTGAGACGGAGGGTGGAGTTGATCCAGGAAAGAATCTCCGATCTGCCAACGAAATATGCCGGATCCATCATCCCTATACGAGTCGCCATCTCCGATTCCCAATTGGCTCCGTTTAGGTTTAGTGTTTGTTTATGATTCGAGTAGCTCTCTCTCTGACTTCTACAACGGTCGAGAGAGAAGACGCTCTTAAAATGGGAGAGAGCGGGCTCTTTTTAAATTCAAATATTTTCTAGACACAGATCGCAGCCGTTGTTCCTCCGGATTAAGTGGATAGGGCTCGAATGTGTGTTAAATGGGCTTCAAGGGCCCAATTCTATAACATCTGTTTCTGCACTGTCCATAACTTCAAATTTCCATCTAGTCCTTGAGTCAACAAAACGATTAAGAGTCAACAATTTAAAACTGTGATTACTTGTAAATTGTTTTTTTAACTATACGGACATGAGGGTTTTACTAGCAAAATCACATATATCTGAGAGTGATTTTCCCTTAATCTGTTGATAATTTCAGAAAGTATAATACGGTAAATTAATTTTTACACAAATTTAATGATATGGATCATTACAATAACAAGTTACATCTAAATTAATCAAGACTCAACTCAATTTATTCTGCAAGAAAATATGATAAATACAAGAAGCTCAACTTGAGATAAATTAAACAAACACCAAATATTTTGATCCCAATAAATGAAAATGACATGGGCCAAAGTCAAAATTTGTGAAATAAAAGATTAGTAAAGCACAAAATTATCACACATTTATGAGTTAAAATTATACATACAATCTCTCTACAAACCTCCTAATCCAAATTTACCATAATTAATGATTGATTAGCGACCATACAAGTATAATGAGGAAGATGAAGAAGAGGAAATTGAAAATGGGATTTTCTGAAGGACTTGTAAGGCCTCTTTCATTGTTGGTCTTTTTTGAGGAATTGGAGAAGCACAACTATACCCTAACTTGAAGCAAGCTAACAAAGCTTCCTCTTTTCCTTCCAGGTCAGCACGAATCGCCCCATCAGCCATCCGCATGGCACGGTTCTTGTCGTCTACTGCAAGCCCATTATTTCCTTGGCCCAATTCATCCACAACTATAACTTTCCCTGTTAATAGCTCTAGTAATATAACCCCAAATGAATACACATCCCATTTTGGGTTCGGCTTCAGACTCCTAAGCGACTCAGGAGCATGGTAAGGCGATAGACCTCCAATTGAACTTGGGCTTGGGCTTGGACTAGGCCCAAGGGAGAAGTCTTGGAAACTATCACGTGAAGCCGTGGATCTTTTACTCCCAAAATTCCTAGTGGATCCACCGGATTTGTAGCTTGAATCACCAGTGACAAGCCTTTCAAGCCCAAAATCGCCAATTCTAGGCTCCATATCGGAACCCAAGAGAATATTACTGGGCTTCAAGTTTCCATGGACATTCTTCTTGTCATGCAGAAAGGAAAGCCCACGGGCCACCCCTTTTGCTATCCTAAGCCTGGTGTCCCATGTTAAATGGCAGGGCGAAGAGCCGGCTTTTCCTAAAATAAAATAAAAACAAAAATTATCAGAATAAAAAATATGCATTAAGGCGCAATTTAACAGAGACATGAGTAATGACGTAAAAATACAAGTTATAATACAAAGGAGAGTCGCTTTCGGAAGGAGGAAAGTGTCTTATTCTTCATAGAACTACGTAAATCACTATCGAACGCCGTGGGAGTAACGATTGCATAATACGACCGCATCATCACACAGTTGACTTCCTCTCTCATGATGCAATTAAAACAAAAGTTTCAGTTGCACCTGCTCCCACCGTCAATGTCCTTAGTTACATAGCCCACGCTAGCAAATACACCGTCCATATACTAACATGCGCTTTAAATTTAGATAAAACCTTAACTACAGTGGACGTATGAACAAATTAATAGCCTTAATCGACTAAATAATATTGTTTCATAATAACTGTATAATAATGTAATAAATAACCCCAAATAAAATAAATAGTACACACACAACCATGTAAAAAATCACGCCCATTTGCCAAGTAAAATGACCAACATTATCAGAAGGAAGAAGAAACTTACTGATACGAGCATTGGCAAGGCTGCCATTGGGGACAAAATCGTAGATAATGAGCTTTTCATCAGCACCCCAATAGAACCCTCGAATACGAACCAGATTTGGGTGCACCAATTTGGCAATGACACGAACCTGAGTTTCAAAATCTCTGAACCGTTCTACGTGGTTTTCAGCAATCCTACGAACCGCAAGTGCAGACCCATCTTCAAGAACAGCTTTGTACATTATACTAGACCCAGTCGCACCCAGAATATAAGCCGAAGCTTTTAGTAAAGTTTCAAGTTCCAGCTCCTTTTCACCACCGTCAACCGTTACTAATGTACCTGCTTTATTATTATTATTATTTTTATTACTCTGTTCTTGTTGATAATGATTTTCTTGACTTTTTGGATCTGATTCTTCGTCATTATCATCAGAACTTGAGGAATCTGATTCTTCTTCGTTCTCTCCTCGCTTTCGCAAACATGACCATCTTGTGAACCCTCTTGATTCTGAAGAAGACGATGACCAAGTTTCCTCTTTTGCACTATTTGCTTCTTTTTTAATTGTCGTTTCGACGTTTTTTCTTCTTTTCTTCTTTAATTTATATACATAAAAGAAAATCATACCAATTACTGCAACTCCTAATACGTCACCGACAACTATTCCTATAACGGTTCCTTTTCTTAGCCCTTGAGAAGAACCTCTGGTCGCCGCCGAACCATTACCGGCGGTGGGACTGGAAGCTATAGTTTTTGGAATTGCTGCAATGGCTGGAGGAGAAGTAGGAGAAGAAGATACATTTGGAAGAGAAGATGGTGAAGAAAGAATTGGACATGGGTTTTTTAACGGTTCGCCGCAGAGATCAGGATTTCCGGTGAATGGAGTTCCTTCTTGATTTAAGAAAATTCTAGAATCTGGAATTTCCCCACTTAAATTATTAAATGAAAGATCAAGAGTAGCATTTAATGGAATTTGAGAAGCAAATTGTGGTGGAATTGAACCAGAAAGCTTGTTATAAGAGAAATTCAAGTAATCAAGACTACTACCACCAAAATCTTTAGGTAAAGATCCATTAATTAGATTTGAAGAAAGATCTAAAACTTGAACAGCTCTAAACCCAGCAGGCAAAACACCAGAAAAATAATTGTTCTTTAAAGAAAGAACAGTTAGATTAGAAAGAGTAGAAAGACTAGCAGGTAAAATTCCCGCCAAAGCATTATCAGAGAGGTTAAGAAATTGTAGACTCTGTAACGTACCTATGGTTTCTGGTAAAGAACCAGAAATCAAATTATTTGATAAATCAAGAAACTGAAGCTGGGTTTCGTTAAAAAGGGAAAAAGGCAAAGACCCATTTAAAGAATTGTTTGATAGATCAAGAGTTTGAAGGTTTTGAATCATACCAAGATCGGCAGGAATTGAACCAAGAAGCTGTGAATTTGGAAGTGATAAGCCAGTAACACGAGGAGGAGAATTCCTTAAATTACTACAAGAAACTCCATGCCAAGAACAGGGATTTTCATCATAGAAATTCCAAGATTGAAGAACATGAAGTGGGTCATTAAGAATAGAGAATTTGAAAGAAAATAAAAGAATACCATCTGTATTAAGAGCAAAACATTTAACTAAAAGAAGTAAAAGAGTAAGTGCAAGAATTCTAGTAATTCTTTGAAAGTTCATGATTTTTCAGAGGAAACCCACATGATATTATCACTTGTTAAAAGAAAGAGAAAGAAAATAAGTTTAGTAACTGAGATTTATGAAGGGCATGTGATGTGAAAGAAATTCATAAAAAATATAAAAAATGCAGCAGTGGCACAGCTCATCAAACAAAACTACCTCTCTCCACTGCAGAGCAGAGCCAGAGACAGACCACACTACCACTGCCAAAATCCCCTAAATTAAATTAAACAAGAAAAATCAGTGAATGAAATTAGTGAATAATTGGTTAGATTTGTTGATATTTATTATGCTCACATCTGAGAAACAAAGAAAGAAAACAGAGACAAGAATAGCATCTTTACTAAAAGACATCCAAGTGGAGTTACAATTTAGCAGTGCTATACTTATATTATCTCTGTTAGATTGACTTTTTTTTATAAACTATCCCTATTTGGTTTATTATTTTTATACTTATTTTTGGTAACATGTTACTGTGTGAAAGCTAGGTCAATTTTGTTTCATTTTCGCATTTTTATGGCTCTAGAGCTCATATTGGATGATTGAATACTAAAATATATGATGTCATCTTCTTATTTTCAACTAATTTAAATTTAAAGAGCTTTGCGGACTTATTTTTATTAAATGATCTGTCCGATTTCAATTTAGATTAGTTGACGCTCGTATTTCGATGATCACTTTATTATATTATAAATAACTATTTCAATCACTTTATATTACAATTATTGGATTAAATTGAAAAAAAAAAAAAAAACTTGGTAGTGGGTTATCCTTGGTGAAATTAACGTTATCATATGGCTAATGACTTATAATATTGCATTTTTTTTTAGTGTAGTCGGGTATTAATTGAAATCAAAATTTGGCTGGAACTCTAACTATACTTGTGTTAGCTTCATCTTTGATTTCAACATTTTCTATCAATGGTTCAAATTGAGTCGCGGATTCGAATCGTTTTCATTCATGTTGTTGAGCCAATTCACTATTTAAATTGGATTGATGGCCGATTTTTGGTTAACCCTGTCCAATTTGGTTTTAATATCAATTGAATCATACATCCTATGATTTTTAAAATGCATTTCACCAAAACAAATATGGAATATGGAGCCAAATTAGATGAAATTGAATTGGAATTGGGTGAATAATGAGTGGCACCATAATAATTATAATGGTGAGGTGGTCCAAGATGGTCCTTTGCTATTACTAATTAATAATAATATCATATACTATATAGTATCACGTCACATTTCATAATTGGATCATTCATTCATTGTTCCACCGCTTCAAAATTTGACTACCACTAGCGGACTATTACCCCTTTTCTATCCTAACATTAATATCAGTTCTTGTGTTACTGTTGCATTTAGAGAAGAGGAAATTTGTGATTTTTAAAAATAGGAAGATTAGGTACAAATAATTTAAAAATTTTCAATTATTTTCATGGCCCAGCACAGCAATTATCAATTTTCACATTTAATATTATTGAATATGATGCATTAATTAAGGAATAAATTTATATCCAAGATTTTCATTTCATTTAGCTGCTCCAAGATTTTCATTACCTAATATTCTGAATGTAAATGGCATTTAACTAAGTAGTATAATTTTATTCAAACATTAATTAAAAAAGATCAGAATTTGTGAATTGGATGAAATCATAACCAATTATCTTAACATATAATTATAGATTGGAATTTGTGAACTAGCTGAAACTGTAACCGAACTGTTCATGAGTTACGTCATTAATATGTTAAGAGTATTTTTAACGCGAAATTGGATTGCTTTTATTTTATCGTCATGTTAGAAAAATGAAAAAAAAAATTTAAAATATCATTTCCAATGCTATTGTTTATTTGATATAATGTTTAATAAATCTTCTATATTTGTAGAATCTGCAAAACAATGTTTACATTAAAATCGTTAAATGATAAATTACCCATTAAGTTATGAGCTTAGGAAAAGAAAGAAAACAAAGAATAAAAAACGTTACATTGGAAAAAAAATTTATGAATATAAACATTTAATCATATAATCGCTATTATATTTTATTTTAATCTAATCAGCTAAAATTTAGGTAACAATTGAACATGATTTTTTTGACGGTGGACAAAATTAAGCGGACCACCTTTGTTCATTTATTTGAACCTTACACAAAATTCCAACTGGAGCAATGATTTGGTGTCATCTTTCTTTACCATAAAATTTAGAGATTGAGGGTTGAGACGTTTTATTACATATAAAATGTCGTTTTGTGTATTGTACTTGGATTGCTTCCTGTTGCTTGTCTGTCACTTTCTTCTTGTTTTAGAAAAGCAAAAAACAGGCATAATAATGAGTTGAACAGTGGAGAATTGCAGAGCTCAATTGATTTCTAGAATTTTGATCTAAAATTGTGCAAACATCAATTGGGTATTCTAGTTTTACACCAACACTCTCATCATTATCATCACATTCTTATTTTCTATATTTCTTTTTCTTGATTGATCTTTTATTTTCACCTTTTTAAAATGGACCGATGCAGCTTTACTTACTTACCCATATAATTAATTATTCAGCAAAGCTTTATTTAATAATTAATGATTAATGTTAATGCTGCCAAGATTAAAAGATATGAGGTTTGCTTTGTCTGGTGGATGTTATGCTTGCTTTGTTACACTAATCGAGATTAGAATTTAGAAAAAGTCTTACTTTTCTTGTTAATCTCTGTATTAAATTAATTAACAAAGCACCTTTTATTTTTATTTTCTCTTTCTTGGATCTTTTAAAATGATCCCACCTTTTCTTACTTTCCAAGTAAAAAGAACCCAAAATTTGACTATGACTATGTTTATTAAATCGATTTTCTTCTTCTTCTTCCATCCATCGACTAAGATTAATAATCCATTAGAGGAATAATAATAACATCATTATATATCATAAATTCATAAAACCAAGCTACTATATTATATCATACGTATTGTTTAATTATGAAGGAGTATTTCAGTAACATATAATCAAAAGAAGAGGCAGTCTTTTTTCTTTCTTTATGTCAAGTCAATCGTGAAAGCTGGTAAGGAAAATAAAAAAGATAGGTGAGAAATGGAAGTTGGCCCATCAACCAGTGTAATGTTTTGTTGAAGAAGAAGAAGAAGAAGAGTCAAATTAAGATCACCAAAGCCCAACCCTCAAATACATTCTTCCTTAATTCTAATTTTAATTTTAATCCTCCAATTAAATCAAATAACCAATCTTAGTTAGATTTTCGTCTCATATTTTAATTTTTAAGATTGAATTGAGCAGTAATTGACCAAAACTCAACCATGCAAATACTCAGGCAAAATATATTATAATATATAGGGTCAAAGGGTAGAGTCCATTGTAGGGGATTGCTTGAAGAAGGCAACTTTCTTCTATTCTGAGCCCCTATGGAGTGGATCATGTCTCCTCTTCTTCCTCCATTCCCGTTTATGTCAAAATAAAAATAAAAATCAGCTCAATTGACAGTTAATATCAAAGTCAGCAGAATTATTAACTGCCATTTTATTTCATCTAACTATATAATTGGTTTGTCTTTCTTTTGTTTTCAAGAAATAATAATAATTTCAAAAACGGCCATTAAATGTAGGCAAAAATCATTCTGCCTTTATTTTTCCGAGATTGCTGTATTCCATTTATAGCATCAACAAACAAATAATAATAATAAAATATTGTCTTTATCCAAATTCAACATTCTTTATTGAGAAATAAAATAATTATAAAAATATTGAACATATATATTTTTATTTTATTTTTCTAAGTTCATTTAAAGAAAATTATACTCCTGAATACTATATTGAACAAACAAATTATTATAAATACTTCTGTTATGGTTTCTATTCGTATTATTCTCTAAAGCTGTCAAAATCCAATCGGAAGAATGCGAATAGTCACCGGAAACATCCTTCTGACCGTTCAATTAATGATTTGGACTCTTCAGATATCATCAATCTCCTCGTTCCCCCCTCCAAAAAAAAAAAAAAAAAACTTATGCTCTGTGTTCAAGTGATACTGTTATGAACTGGGAAATTTTTCCAAAAAAAAAAAAAAGATTGTTCTTCTTGGTTGCTCCATCAACTAATTATTTAAAATGGAATATCGATGGATCTTCGTTGAGCAAACTTGGAATAGCAGGTATGGGGGGTGTTTTAAGAAACAACAATGGTGCCTTTTGGTGTGTTTTCTCTTGCCCTTTAGGTATTAAAGATTCAAATTTTACTGAATTTGCTACTATACATAAAGCCTTAGAACTGTCTGTGGCTTTTAACATACGAAGCGAGAAAATTATTATAGAGTCCGATTCTGCTAATGTTATCTCATGGATTGTCCTTGGGTTTTATGGGATCTTTTTTATGAAGCCAAGAATATGCTTGCCACTCTTCGTCCTATTAGGTTCACAAAGATCAGTCGTGCGGTAAATTTGGTGGCTGATTCTTTTGCAAAGCAAGGAACAAGCAGACAGGTCGACTTTACTGCTTGGCTCGGTTCAGATCCTATCTTGTTGTAGTTTTGGTAAAACATTGTTTTGAGCATATCTGTATGCCTTTGCTGCTAACCACTTTCTATTCACTGTAATAAAATCTCATTTGCTGATAAAAAAAACAAATGATTATAATTAAAAGCTAAATTTAGGTGTAATCCGCAACTTTTTCAAGAAGTTTGGTCAAACCAAACCTATCTTTTATGGTTTTCGGTAGTATAGTTTTTAAAAAAAAATAATTTAGAATTGGAAATAGTATTTTATAAAAGGTCAATTTTTTTTATTTTATAATTAATTATTCAAAAATATATAATATTAATTATA
Source organism: Croton setiger (assembly GCA_948099555.1). NCBI lineage: Eukaryota > Viridiplantae > Streptophyta > Magnoliopsida > Malpighiales > Euphorbiaceae > Croton > Croton setiger. Next base: position 4,996 of record CANUEY010018534.1, on the reverse strand, counting down.
TAAATAATTGAGTACAATTAAAAGAACTAATTTTAATCAAAGAAACCTAAGTGTAGCTTAAAAACAAGTAAACTTTAGTTTTGGTGGGTGGACAAGAAATAAGCAAATAAGGTGAAGCTAGCTAAGCTAATAAGGTAATTAGATAAGAGAAGGATGTTAGAAATATGCATAATTAGGTTTAGTAAGAGATGGTGATTAGTGGGGTATTAGATTCTAACTTTGTCTTAAGGAACCATCTTCTTTAATTAATGGGTACCTAAAAAAAAGAGATAAACTTTATAATGTCATTTACGTTAAAGCAAAAGATGAAACAAAAACTTTAATTTTGTAGAGTGTGATAGCACGTGCTTTGCTTAATTACACTTGTATTATTCCTAATACCCATTCAACAAATAGTTAGAGCTGCATTGAAGTGAGGATATTGGTTAGAGGCTTGATTATTGGAGTCCACCCTATCTTAATTAATTTGACTACCTTTCTTATCATCTACACAACAATCTACCTTTTTCTTTAAATTACTTCTCAATTGATTATATGTTTTTAATTTTTTTATTATTTATTTATTTATTTATTTATTTATTTTTTTGTGATTGCTTGATCAGCACAACCGAATTCTCATTTGATGAATTGCATGGCATGCTTCTTACAGAAGAGCGTCGGCTTAAATCCACCAAAAGAATAGGTATAAACTAGAAAAGTTGTGATACATCATATAAGAAAATACTGCTCATATCCTGTGCAAGAATTAGATGTGACGGTTCGAGCCACATGAAACCGTAACCGCCCCGTCGAACCGGCGGGTTAGGAATCGGCGGTTTGGAACAGTTAAACCGGCGGTTCGAAGACGGTTTTGGGTGGTTGAACCGGCAGTTCGAAGACGGTTTGGAGCGGTTAAACCGGCAGTTCCTCGACGGTTCAACGGTTTGTACGGTTCCGGTTTGAAAATATTTTGAACCTGAACCTGCTCGTCCTTCGGCCGGTTCAGGTTACGGTTCGCTGCGGGCCGATTTTTTACGGTTACGGGCCGGGCCGAACCGGCCCATGGCCACCACTAGCAAGAATAATAAATTTGATAAAATATAATTAACATGAAAATGAGCCTTCATATAAATCTTAATTTTGTGTACTAATATTTGATTATTTAGCATGATAAGACCAGTCACATATCCATTTGTCACTAAATTATGTACTAACATGTCTTTTATATACTATAATTTCTTTATTTGTTTTCTTTAGCATAATTACACATCAAACATACTTTTGTCTATGAGTGTTTGTTTATAATTCTATCCCATCCATTATTCTTTCGCTTGAGATTCTACATGTTACTCCATTTCTTGAAATTAGAAGGTCTAGTTTTATAAGCTTTTTTTTTTTCAAGTCTTGAACGAAAAGAGTGCTTAAAATAAGCACTTCATAAAAAAAAAAAAAAGCAAGTGATTTATAAACGGATCAAGTAGGATGGATGCTTCATACTTGTACAAACATCAATTATCCTAAACAGTTCACAGAAGCCACTGTTTTTTTACTTCTGTCAAATTGAGCGGACAAGATCAGACTGCGTTAACTTAATCCACTGCACAAATTTATCAGACGATATTCTGCAAAAAATGACATTAAATGAAAACCAGGGCCAAAAGGACGTACGATTTTTTTCGTGTTCTTGGTATACTCTTTTCTTTACTTTTGGGTACTACAGTAAATATCAATTCTCAATTCTCTGAAATAAATATCAATATTGTAGTCGGATTAATGGAATACTAAAATTAGCAAAAAAAAAATTATAGAAATTATGAATTAAAATCCACACCGTCTATGAAATCCCTAGTTGCATAGCTCTCGCTAAAAGTAAGGAAAAAAGCAGCAAAGCTGTGAAGAAAGGAGAAATTGGTGGATGCTCGTGAAATCATAAGAATTGGTCAACTTTTAGTGAGGAACACTTGAAATACAGTCCACGTAATACCAAAATTTCATGAGGAGAGCATGTGAATGCCATGGTTGTGCTCTCCACTTGTCTCTCTGTAAAGATTACGTTCTTGAAACAATAATATACACACAATTATTAGAGAATCTATTCTTCAATACTTCCACACAACAAAACTCCAATCCACAAACCCATTTTAAGATCCCAATTGCTGTTCATATTCTTTCACATCTCAGCAAACCAAAAACCCATACCACATTCTTAATTTCCAATCTTTAAAAATTGGATTTTTATATATATTGTTGATTCATACACAGTACGACAACAATGGCAAATTTCTTAAATTATGTACAAGGATTTGTATGGACATTACCTTTTTCTAAGGCCAGCAAATCTAGCAGGACTAAACCTAGTAAGATCAACAATGGTCGATTTTCCATCTAGCACAAGTTCAGCCATAGCAGCACCTGTAGCAGGGCCGTTTAAAATACCCCAGCAGCTATGTCCGGTGGCTACATAACAGCCCTGCACGCCTGGGATCTCTCCTATTACAGGCACACTATCATCAGTGCATGGCAAGAAACATGCCTGCTCTGCCTTCAAACGAGCTTCCCCTTCTGCTAAATGGCTTGAAACTGTTTTAGCCACTCTCTTTAGCATCTGTATGGATTCTGGATCACCCACTATGTCCTCCGGATCATCTGGCACCTCCACTTCTGATGACATTCCACACACATACACTTCCCCTGCCAATCCAATCATTTTTTTTCATTTTTTTTTTTGTATTTAAACATTGATGGGAATTCATTACTTAAAACAAAGTTTCTAACTTGAACTTCCAAAAAATTTCACATTGTATTGCATATTAATACAAATAAGAAAATCCAGCATTGGAGAAAAATGGGTTTGAATTTTTTAAATGTAATCCAATAGATAGATGTGTAATTTTAGTTTTGTTTAACAGAATTCAACAAGTCAATCCAATAAATTTACAATTTTTGTATACCGTTATATTTAAATTTTACACCGAGTCAAGTAGCAGCAGTAAAAGACTTATATGTACCAATTGTCAAATCCCAACACTGAAAATGAAAATCATTTTTGCATAATATACCTGTAGGACGAGGATAGACTTCAGGGTCCATAGGCCTTCCACCATGAGCAGCCGGATAATAGCTTAGAAACAGTGCATGTGGCGTTATAGCATTTGCCTCTTTAGGCTCCAATACTATACTGTGTGCCTTTAGCCCATATACTCTAAACAACGAACTTAACATTTCGAATTTCCCAGACCATGGTCCAAGCGTCAAAACCACCGCGTCCGAGTTGATCACTCGTCCTCCTTCCACCACCACCGACTCAACTCGCCCTCCTTCAGCCACCGCAACCCTCTCCACTTTCCCTATCACCACCTCCACACCGTAACTCTCAACCGCCTTCGATAGTAAAGTGCGCGTGAATAACTGCGGATGTACTTGGGCCGTTGTTTCTGTTGATCCAATTGTTTTTGGGCCTCGGGCTGGCCCATCAATCCACGAAGGAAGATTTTTAACACCGGCAGAGGAATTATTTTGACTCTCCAACTCCGTCACGGTCAAGCTGACGGTAGTTAGAGGACGATAGCCGTAAGATTCAACTCCGTTGAGCTCTTGGGCAAGTGAACGGTGAAGATTGAAGCTTGCACGGGCTAGAGACGATACAGGCCCACCATCGCACCAGTCTAGAGCGAGGAATCCACCAGCCTTTCCAGATGCAGCGCATGCCACCGACGATTTCTCCACAAGCGTGACGGCAGCGCCTTTTTTGGCTAAGAAATAAGCTGTGCACACCCCGATTACGCCGCCACCGCAAACCACCACACGCTTCTGGTTTTCCTCCATTGATGGCGGTGGAGATGATGAACAGCGGACACAGGAAATCTTGAAGAATTTTGAAGAGGTCGGATTTTGTCGGGGAAGCGCAGGAATGGTGAAAACTGGCGGTGGCGATGATAATGTTACCGCCATCTATCTTTTTTTGGTACACTTTTGTGTAGAATCTTTCCGAATCGCCACGTGTATTGTAATGGAGACATAATTGATGGGCTTTTTAGTTTGGGCCATAGATTGGCCTTAGACGTAATGTCTAATGGCAATGAGATTATAACATTAACATAAAAGGGATTAAGTTAATGAAAGACATTAAAAGTGTAATTTTTTTTTTCATTATTCTTTTATTTTTAACCAGGTAATATTTAATCCTTATTTTATTAATTTGAAACCAAATACGACCTAATAATTTACATAATTATTAAAAACCCACATCGGAATAAAAATATTATACTAACAAAAAATTTACATATTAACTTTTTAACATTCATAAATCTAAATTTAAATAGGTGTTATCCAATTCATTTTCATACTTATTCATAAATAATTAGAAATCCATCTTTAATCACTGGTAAAACAGTAAAGTATAGAGAGTAATCTGTTTATAATTGTAAATTAATGTCACAATTAGTTTGAAAATTATCCAAAAATGATGTCAATTATTGCATAATGGGTAAGACAGAATCAGGGTTAATGTTGTCTTTATAAGGAAGCTATGGCTACGACTAGTCGAGCAATAATACGACAACAATTCCTTAACCAATTCAATTTTGTTAGGTAAAATTATTGCCTTTTCCTTTCTCACTAATTGCTTTTTTATTAGTGCTTCATAATTCATCTCATCTCTTCTCATTTATGCCTACTTTACTATTCAACTATATCAAATATTATATCATATGATTTTCTGGTCTGCCTTTCAGAGTTTAATTCTTCCAAATCACATTTCGAAACCAATTCTAATGTGAAGATGGACTTCTTTTATTGTGTAGTCCACAAAAAAATACCACTCTCTTTTATACAATTCACATACAGCGTTTGTTCGACTCTGACCCTTCTTATAATTTTAAAGGGGTAATTACTATTGGGTCCCTGAGGTTTGGCCTAATAGACTCGTTGGTCCCTCTATTTCTAAAATTGTATCAAATAGTCCCTAACTTTTGGAAATTGTACTCTGAGGTCCTTTGACCGTTAGTCAACGGTTAAA
>CANUEY010018442.1:0-12733 GCA_948099555.1 Croton setiger | reverse complement strand
TATATTTAAAAAAAAAAAAAAAAAAAAAAAAAAAAAAAAAAAAAAAAAACAAAAAAAAAGCAGGTTTAATACTATTTTGGATCATTTGTAATAAAGCAGGTTTAATTTCAAATTGGTTAGCATTTACCTACTCCATTTTGTGAACCAATTAAGCTTGGAATAACATAATCCATCAACCTTTGCTGTGGTGGATTTTGCTCAGCCATAATTTCTGAATATCTTCTCTTCTTTTTCCTTTTTTGTCTTGAGAGAAACTGTTCAATGTGAGGCTAATAATCTTCTAAGTCGTTGGTTGAAGATCTAGTACTTGGCATATAAGTTATCCAATATGTGCTCCTAAAAAAATATGAATCAAAAGTAAGTTGGTACTTAATATTTATTTAGATAAAAATGCTGTAAATCACACATAAGAATTTTCGTTAAAGTCAAAACACTGTCTGCCGGCAATGGCGCCAAAAACTTGTTGCTCTTGATTACCCGTAAGTAGATGGATCACAATGTAATTATAAAAAGATCAAACCCGTGAGGAACATGTTATATCCACTTTACTATTTATTCTTAATGCAATTTAACAAAACAGATGAAACAACTAGTTATATTGTAAGAATATATTGTCAAAACTTGAATAGAGTAATTGTCATTTTAATGCAATTTAACAGAATAACAGATGAAAAGAGTAAAAATAAAAAAAAAAAAAATGGAGGAAATGATCTAATAATCTATTAATAGTAAAATCGGAGCACCAAGAAATCAGATTTTGAAAATAGTAATGGATAGCATATTAGCCCAAACTTGGAACACCTGAAACAAAAGTAGCCCATAAATATACTTTTCTCATTCAAACATCAAAATCCAATTGGCTATAATACAAAGGAATTCAAAAATATCTTTTCATTGAAACTTCAAAAACCAAGATGCATAAAATAAATTAATATGCTTTTTGATTAAGAATCCACATATCGTAGTTAGCCAAAACATGTCATCAGCGAATGAAGATCTCAATTGTTGAAATAATGTTGCTTACTATTCGATAGATTAGGAGATAAATCATTGTAGGTTTTGCCCAGCGGGTCAGCGTCATTAACTTCTTATTTTCTCTCTTTATTATGATTCGAATTTATGAATATTAAGAAACAAAAATATTAACGCTGGTTTTTCAAATCGTCCAAAACTACATGTGCAGAATTACGCCCTGGCGCACCCATCACACCACCACCTGGATGGCTTCCACTTCCACACAAATACAGTCCTTGTACAGGAGTCCTATAGTTAGACCTGTGTTGCCATTGTACAAAAACCCAAAAATTGAATATTAATTCAATTGATTTTTTGTTCTCAAACAACAAAAAAAGAAGAGGGGAGCATCCTTTTTTATTACCATCCCTTAACAGGACGCATGAGGAAGAGGGAATCCAATCCCATAGCACCATGAAATATATTACCCCCTGCAAAACATCATTTCTTAATATCAGTAGCTATGTAGCAAGAGGAGCATATGTGTTTCTGTTAAATATCAATTTAGCATAAACCTTGATTTTATTAACAGGTATCATTATCTAGAAACTAATCTTAAATACCAAATACCCAGAAGGTACTGGTATTTACTTCTGATGCTTGTATTTATGGCTATAAAGTACCTGTCAGACCAATCTCTCTTTCCAGATCTGGTGGGGTCAACATATCGTAACCAATGATTGATTTGCTGAAGCCAGGGGCATATTCATCAATCAAGTTAAAACATCTCTGCGCAAATAATTCCTGCAAAAAGAGATCATTTGCCAGAATTCTAAGAATAGAATGAAGAATACAAAGCATAGTCAATTCATGAATTGCAACCAGGAAAAACTAAAGCTCAGCACGTGCATCAATATCATTAATGGCATTGAATAATGACATAAAGGAACGGAAGAAGGGGATATTTGGTTGTAGTCTGAAGGTCCAAACAATGATTCAATGGCACAAAGGAAGATGTAATTAGAATTAAGAGCTAAGAACTCACTCTATAAGTGGGATCTGCCCAGCTTCCATCTGAAGGACTGTAGGGTGTGTACTGAACAAACAGGTTTATCACATGCTTGCCTGCAAAGACCATTATATGAAATTAAATCTTACATATACAATGGCCAGCTTGTCAACAATAATTCTGATTTAATTTAATTGGGTGCTGATAAAATGGCATGAAAATAAAAAATAAAAAACAAAAAAAAAAATGAAAAATCCAAAGAAAAATATAATAACAGAGGAAATATGTTTTGAGTATACTATATCTTCAAAGATCTCTGAAATAATAAATTAACACATAAAAATGAAACAACATATGTGCCTCGTTCATAAATTTGAAAGTGATACAGCATGCCAATGAAGCATGATGCGGCCTGAAAGCACTGTTCATACAGTACAGTTTATAGTTAACCTTTTCTATTTTATTTAACACTCAAACGGTAGCAGTCTATAAATGTCGATGGAAGGAAAAGAGATGATACCATATGTTGAAAAAATATCCCCAAGGAAGAGAGAGATTTGGTGAAACTAGCACATGATCATTCCCTCAAGTCAATAGGAACTATATATAGCTAGAAATGTTCAAGGAAAGGAAACAAAAGATACTCATAATTGACAATATCATATGGTCACAATCTAAGTTAGAGGCTAATTATACGATAATCATATCCTAACTGATACAATCACATCATAACAATCCTAATGTTGTAGCAAAGGAATAAGAACAAGATTTTAAAGTTCATTATATCAAATTACCAGTTCAGAGTTCTCAATTCATCCATTAATCATAAAGTTCAGAATGCGTCCGTTCATGTGACAGAACATGTGATTCCCAAAGCAAAAAACAGAAAGTCAGACATTCAACGTTGATCTTTAAGAATAACGAGTGGAAAAAGCAGAAATGAAATAACTCTTAAATCTGTGTCATTAGACTAATCTTTCAGGCCAGGACTGCAAGCAACTTTTATTCATTCTATGATTTTGCAAACACCAAGAGTGAGTGCAGTAATAAACTAATAATTTAACACAGGTTATACAGCTAAGTTATTGGTGCTTCCCTTTTGTTTAGTATAAATGTTGACAAAACAGCTAATAGCAAAATACCAAGAATAAATGGCACAGTGCAGACAGGCAGAGACACATGAAAGGTAAATTATTTACCAGGTGGAGAAATAGTCTTGTCCAATGAAGAAGGAATTGTCATTTCAATAACAGGTCGTCTTGATGCTATCCCACTAACAGCATCTTGACAGGCCGAGTCAATCTCTTCCATACTTGTTAGAAAAGCGACAGAGTTGAGGTAAGGCAGCACAAAATTAGGGTCAATCGTTAGGTAAGCACTAAATTGGCAGGAGCATTTTACAATTGCAGGTTCTAAAGTAGAGGTGAAATCAAACTACCAATTGTACATCATACTTTAAAGGCTAATTAATTCTGAGAATATTTCAGTGCAATTAGCACTGACAGGCAAAGTTTACTCATATCAAATGATGAATTCCCCTTCCAGATTGAGCTATAAATTTAAAGCCCTACGGTAAATGAATGTTGGTCTCACCCACTTCAGACCAACCTTTCTAGAACATGTGAAAGCAAAATTAGTGTAATCAGAAGTCAAAAGGACAACTACATTGAACTAAAAGATACCTCTCTGAACCAAGATGAATTGTGCCCATATGCTGAGGACCTGCATCTGGGTGACTCTGCTTGCAACAGTGAAAGTTTGGCAGTTTATCAACAGCTAAGTTGATCTTTGTAGTGGCCTGTTTCAGCAAGTGAAAAAGTGCATACTATAAGACAACCTGATTATTTTCAAAATGTTAATTTGACAACAATTTCAACTCCAAGGTAATGAAGCTTACAGAACTATAATCAGAGCATTTTAGAGCACGTCCGAAGTCTGAAGGAAGCACATTATTGGGTACTAATTCCTGTATCAGAAAAACATAACCAATTATCAAAATGAAAACCCAAGTACCACATTAACTTTCTACAACACTACTCATCTATGCTTCTCATGGGAAATCATCAGCTGGCATAGAAAATTGAAATCTTACCATGAAAGTTTTATAAGGGGTGGCATTAGAAAGAATAACTGAAGAAAGCACCTTTGTGCCATCTGCAAGTAGTGCCTAAAAACCATGATTTTCCATGTTAGCCTGATTGAGCAAAAAACATAAATTTATTGAGAATAAGAAGAAACTAACCCCATTAACAGAACCAGAGTCATTAATCATCAGTTGTGAAACCTAAATAAACAAAAGAAATGATCAAAGGTGGGTAACAGAACACTGGAAGAGATCAATAAAAAACAGTTACATGTTACAAACTATACTAACTTGCTAAACAAGGTTTATAACACAAATGCAACTTAGAGACTAGTCACCCCAAGTTCCCCATTCATACTTTCATGGCGTTCCATCAATTGTAAAAACAAAACCCACAAACTAATCAGAGTTGGTTATATGAACCCTTTCTTCAAATATCTGCTCTAAATTAATATCTATGCAAAGTAAATCAAAAATCAGAAATAATTTGAGATTTGGTTGTTAAAATTCATTGAAGTGAACTTTTAAAATTATTTGATATAAAACTTTCTCCAACGGCAGAAACCAGATATTAGGGTTTCAGTAGGTAGCATAAAAAAAGGAAAGAGTAAAGTTAATGAGAGAGATTTCAGATGCCAACAAATAAATACAGCTGATGAACATTGGAAGGACTTCAAAGGGATTAGAGATTAGACATGATCAATTGAAATGCAAATGAGCAAAAGTTCAAGTCAGCAAAAGATGGTAGCAGTACACATTTACTTTAAGACAAATATTTTAGAGCACTAAAAGTGGCAATAAATCTCAGGAAAGTTGGAGTAACAATAGAAACTTACCTCTGCACTGGTCACAATATATGCACCAGCTTCACAAGCAGCTTTAGCTATTGCAGAGGATACAGATCCCATGCCACCTTCAACATACCTACAATTAGTAATTCTGAAACATCATGCTATGAAATAAATAGTATCAGTATATGATCTATCCTGTAAGAGGAACAACAATATTCAGGACTAATAACTATGGGCAAGAAAACAGAACTTATAGAATAATATGACCATTTGAAATTGATTCAAAACCAAGAATGTTGATTATCTTTAATCCAACGTCTAAAGGTTATAAGACCTATAGAAAGATGGGTATATTGATTGGTTTAGGGCACCTTCAACCTCATAATCCATATACTTGGATAAAATATACTAGTCAAACAATTTGGAATTTATAATCCTTTCTCAACTTGAAGATGTTATGTTGTGAATTCTGATTAAATGCTACCATAGCAAATCTGTCTTCAGCTAGTTCAGTTCCTAGAATCACCAAGCCTCACAGCTCTACTTTCTTCCAAGAGATTCCAGACCTAGAACCAACATTATTTTATGATTGTGCTTATATCAGCCAGCAAAAGAAATACATACGACCAAATGCCTCGATCTCCATTAGTTTCTCCCATTACATGATGCAGCAGAACATATCCACTTCCTGGTGTGTGGACACTACCCTGCAAGACAGTGTTGGAGAGTCCATATGTTCTATCAATGAATTTAAATTTGCTTTGAGTCAATAATTAAAACAGGATTGATGGGATACCCTGCTCGGTGAATGCTTACTTAAAAAAATTATTAAATCTCAATACAGTTATAGTCTTACCGTGGTACCTATTACAGCATCCGTTGCAAGAGTTGCCTTCAGAACATCTGCCTATAAATTCAGAAGCAGCAGAGAAATAACTAACTAGCTAAGGTTAGTAAGACCTTCATTTGATTTTAACTCAGTTTATCTCCAAAAAGACCAATATAACATAAGACTTTGACAAATTTAGTGATAAACAACTAAACTTAAAATGATGAACAGATAGTGAAATCGAAATGCAAACTGACTGAACAGAAAAATCTCTCCCGTCCAAAATAGACCGATCCAGAATGTCAAGGAAACATCTTTAATTTTGAGTTGTAAGTTTAACAAGTTCAATAAAAACTTAACTAAAGTGACTTTTAAGATAATTTTTCACATACTTAAGGTTCAGATGTGCTAGTGACATAGGAATCAAGATAAGCCAGCTAAAAGGGAATTAACCAACATAAGATCATCTAAAAAATTTAAATCAATGAAACTATGAAGTATTCAGGGAGCGTAAATTGATAACCTCAAACCAGTTATTCAAAACTTTTGAAGCTGGAGCTAACAAAAGGTCCATGAAGTCCCTGCCAAAATCAACAACACATATCAAATGAAATTTGCAACAACTCAACTAAATACCCATGACACTGTCCTTACAGGTAGCAGTAAAACTATATACTTCAGACTAGTAAAAGGAACTCTTACACCATATCCTTCTGACCTAAGGAGAAAGCTCGCTGCAAACATTGAGCCCAAAAGGCTGATTTGTGCATTTTGTCCTTCATTCTATCATTAAAAGAAGCAAAATTTTGTGATGATTCTGGAGGAGGTGAATCTAGAAGTGGATCCATAAACTTACAGAAATCCTCGAGCTGCTTCTCATATCTGCATATTAAAACCCGTCCAGTTCAGAAAACTAAAAAATAGAACTTTCACCATAAATCAAGTACTTTAAAAAGTAATATCTGAACATATAAACCATAGATGAATAAGTAATGTACCATAAATTCTTTTACGAATATTCAAAAATCATATGAAGTATCATCGTGTATGAAATATAACCGCAATTAGCGCACTGAATAAGAAGTAAAAAGACGCAAATATAACCTGGGATAATTATCAGCATCTCGAATAGAGAATTTGGAAATCTCAGAATGATTAAGTTCCTTATTAGGTCCCAATAGAAGATATCGTCCATCTAAACATGGCGTAAAAGACGATGGATTTCTCTTCAACAGTTTTAGTCCGTGTCTTGCTAACTCCAATTCCCTTTATCAAAGTGAAAAATAAAGCCATTTCAAAGTTCAGACTAAAGAAGCGATTTATAGCATTTTTATCTGCAAATTGGTTAGCACTTACTTTATAACAGTGGGACGGAGGAGACTTTGAAGGTAGCTACAGCGAGAGAACTTGAATCCTGGAATTAGCTCTTCTGTCACGGCAGCACCGCCAATGACATGACGCCGCTCCAGCACGGCGACTGAGAGTCCAGCCTTTGCAAGGTAGGCGGCGGCTGTCAAGCCATTATGGCCGCCACCGATCACTAGCGCGTCCCATTTCTTTTCCTTAAGTGCATGTACGGCCGTTGAGGTATTGGTTCCGGTGGTGAAGCTCCGTCGCCACATCTGTACTGAATCCTATTGAGTTCTCACTCGTGAAAATGAAAAGTTTATTTATCTGTGATAGTATTGCTATTTCTTGGTGCGTGCCAACCTCGCACCAGAGTTTTCCTATTTTTTGCTGAGCGCACAGAGTTCGGTGTGGTGTGACCGTTGCATTGCATCATTCTTAACTCGTTCGGGAATGCTTGGGGGTCTCGCACGTTTAGATTTCGATATTTTTCTTTTAATGGTGCGAGCTTTTAGTTATCTACTTTTTTATTTTTTAGAGAGAAAATTATGAGACTATTATTAATTATTCAAAGATAGCAAATTACAAGTCACAAGTGTGGAACACTCTCCAAACCACCGGTCTATCGAAAAAAAAAAAAAAAGTAAGCTCTATTCAAAGTATGAGCTATATTAGTCGCATATTGTCTCAAATCACTCAAAAGATACTTACAATCCTTAATAACAAAACTAGAAAATGAGTCATCCTTATAACTAGGATTAGTGATAGCTCAAACACAAGGTGGAGAATCTGATTCAATAGCTACAAAAGACCATTTCTCTTTCTTGACCCACGACAAAGCTTCTTTGATAGCCAATGCCTCCATGAGCTTCAAAATTGCCCAAAAAAGATTTCTGTAATGCACCCACAAAAGCACCAATATTGTCCCTACCAACACAGCCAATGCCCACAGAACCTTTCCGAAAATAGTCACCATCCACGTTGACTTTAATAAAACCAACTAGTGGTCTACTTCAAGCAATCACGGCCGGCGGAGCTAAACCTCTAAAGGGTTGATTTTGTGCCTGCTCCCATTCTTTCAAGGCCCTTAAAACCCGTTAAAAAACATACAAAGTCGACTCTACTCTATGATTCCAGACTAAAGAATTCCTTGCTTCCCATATGGACCAAAGCATCATTATAGATTCATCCAACAATCATCATAGAACTGCAACAATATCGAGTTAAATCTGTCTAAAAAACTCAAGGCATTACCTGGATGATAACCAACCAAAGAATCAACCCAACAATCCCTTGTGAAATTACACTCAACAAACAAATGTAAAACCGACTCCTCTCCTCCATGAAACAAATAGCAAGAATTGAAAACCAAAATATGCTAATCTTGCAATGTAGGGACTACCAAGAAAGCATTTGAACAAAGTCTCCAAACAAAATTTGAACATTTGGAGGAATCTTAGTTTTCCAAAGTGTGCACAATAATTCAACTGAGACATCGAAAGAGGAAGAGAAGTTAAGAGTTTATAGGAGCTTTTGATAGTGTACATGCCTTTCCAATCATAATGCCAGAACCATACATCATCGAACCGAAATTGACTTAAAGGAATTTATTGAATTGCTTCTCTATCCTTTTGAATAGAAGTTGATGCTATAACATCACTTCTCCAAGCACCATTTTTAATTAAATCTAAAACAAACACAAAGTTAGTGTCAAGTGATCGAACCGTTGATACCTTCATAGAAACTTTAGATGGCAGCCATTCTTCATTCCAAATAAATATATTAGTACTAGCTCCAACCCTTTTACACGCACCACTTCAAATAAAATCCTGACATTCCCATATGCTACGGCAAATATAATTAGGATTATACCCAAAATCTGCATTTGAAAAATTGGACGAAGGGAAATACTTAGCTTTTATTATCTTGGCCAATTCTGATCAACCATAACCTTCCATGCATGTTTGCTAATCATCACTAAATTGAACTCATACAACTTCTTAAAACCCAAACCCCTAAAATATTTCGGTCTACTCATCCTCTCCCAATTAACCTAATTAATACCCCGTTATGATAGACCCTCTCCCCCACCAGAAATTACTCATCAATCTTTGAAGTTCCTGATAGGAATTTTTTGAAAGTAGGAACAAGTTTATAACATAAATAAGGAGAGTTTAAAGAATAACCTTCAACGTAACTTCTTTCCCTACTCTCGATAAAGACCAATTTTTCCATGAATTCAACTATTTCTAAAGCTAATCCTTAATAAAAGAAAACACTTCCTTCTTCTTCAAACCGACATAAGTCAGTAATCCCAAATAAGTATCCAAATTAGGCTTCTTATCAACATGAAGAATACCACTAATTTGAGATCTAAGATCCAAACTAACATTCTTAGAAAAACAAATAGAAGACTTACATAAATTAATCTATTGACCTAAAGCCTCTGCATAATCTTCAATAACCCTCTTGACTGTACCAGTTTCTATAGTATCAGCTTGAAAAATCAATAAGCTGTCATAAAAAAATGTATGATAGGAGCTCCTTTTGCTATAGAACATACATGCCAACGATTTGCATCCACATTAGACTGTATCATCCTCAACAAAATTTCTGCACACAAAATGAAAAGATATGGTGACAAAGGATCGCCTTCTCTGACACCTCGTGATAGAATTATAGGACCCAACTGTTAATTATCCTCTAAAATCCAGTATTTAACCGAGGAAATACAGGTCATAATTTGTAACGTCCTCTCTTATACCTTACGTTATAAAACATGTCATATTTATATATTTTTTTTTATAAACTTATCTCACCATTTTAATTAACATGTTAAACTAAACCAAATCATCATAAACCAACATACATCGAACATACAACATTACAATTCCTTATTTACATATCACTATGCCTTATTATCCCAAAACTTAATTCTATATGCAATTGTACAGTTAATGTGACGTGAGGGAAAGAGGTCTAGGCTTCAACTGTACCGACCTAAGCAAAAGACCAGTGAAGTCTCAGTACTTCACTCAGACAGCAAACCTGAAAACATAAATATGCGTTTTGTGTGAGTCGCAAAACTCAGCAAGTGCTAAACAAAGCATATATAACAAATAAAGCAATTATCAACATATCAATATCATTCACTTTCAGGTCACTTATAGCATTTACATAACAGGCTATAATATCCGATGCATATGATATGTCATTGCTTAATAATTGGTTGTGATTTATTGACCACATTTTACCTCGGGAATTTCACGACATAATAGTATCCATATACTGGCCAGCAATCATATAAGGCCGGAAAAACATCATCGGTCATGACCGGAATAACATCATCGGTCCATATAGGGATCCGCAGATCAACCTTTCATATGCAGTACACCATGATCATTCTGCATTGTGTAGGACTAGTAGGTCTTTCTATACCATATTAGCCCAATCGGCCTTTCCGTCAATTGATAGAGGAAATCGTAGTTTCATCAAACGTGAATCTGCAACATTGGTAACGATAATCATAACCGCCTTATTTAAATTCTGTGAATATATGCTTGTAAATCATATATATCATATAGTCATGCTTATATAATCTTATACTTGTAATAATCATATAACCAGAGTTCATTACTGGTAAAAAAATCATGATATTTCATATATCATTTAGATTAGATCATATAATCATATAATCACATAAATGGATTACATTACCGGTAGCAATAACATAGTATAACATATATCAAATAATCCAGATCATATTACTCAACTGGTCGGATTTCAGTACCGACTCAGGAACCACAAATATGACAATTCATATTTCTTATATAACCAATTTACCGGGCTTCAGTACCAGTCCAAACTATATATCAAAAATCATATAATAGCAAATCATACCTCATAGGTGTTCAGATCTTAATTCCAGTCTTTATATGACTATATATCATACTTGGCAATAACACAGAATTCATATCAAACACATATAAGTAAGTTGTCTTAGCACTTACCTCACTGCTGTGAGCTCGGGTGGCCCTCGGGTTCTATACCCCGTGCCGCTCGAGAACTCGATGTTCCGAAATCCAGGCACCAGAATAGCTATTTTCCTCAAAACGCAGCCTTCTGTGCGTTTCACACGCGTGCCCCGCCGAGATAAAAAAGTAGAAACTGCGTGCGTTTTGATTCGCTCACAGCAGCTCACTCGCGCGCTTGCGACTGGTCCCAAAACACACGCCTAGGGTGTCATTTTGGACCTTCTTCTTCCCCTCGACAGCAGCAGTCGAGAATGGCTGCTCTGTTTTCCCGTCAACTTTCTCCAGCCAAATTCGGCCTCCCCAGCCAATTTCTCGGCCAAAACTCAACCTAAAACTCTAGCCCAACTTCCCTACAACCTTTCCCAATCGATTAAAGTCCCTTATGCACGTTATTTTCCTCACTTTTCTCTCCTTTTTCCCTGATTATCGTTTCTGCCCTGTTTTGGAAACCCTACTGGTTTCTCCTATTTCCGGCCAACCCGACGGCCTCCTCTCACTTCTAACCTATTCCTCACCTTTCTCGGACACCAAGGAACACAATCAAACCAATATTGTGGCTGGCTTTCTTCTTTTCCTCTTCTGTTTTCTCTCTTCCTTTCTTTCTCTCGTTTTCTGCCTATAATTCTATTTTCCTTTGTTTTTCTAATGCTAATCCACCAAAAGACCCATTCTACCCCTTACGTTAAACCTCCACATCTTAATCTAAAGTCCAGAAACTTGCTGGACACCTCCAGCTTGATTTAAACTCAATTATATACATAAACATGTTTAATTCTTCATTTAGGGTTTTTCGTAAGAAAACCTAAAACCAAGCTTCACATATCTGCCCATTCTCATTTCCTAAATTGGATTTCAGTATAAATTTTGAGGTCAAAACAATTCAAATGACATGTGGTTAAAGTTTCGTCGAAATCGGAATTCGAAAACGAGTCGTCGTTCGGTCGGTGCCCTAAATCGACTCCGAAGCTCGACGATTTTCGCAGAATCGAAACCGTACGACGTTGTCGTATAATTTTGGTTCCAAAAATCTTTAAAACATATTAAAAAGCATATCAAAGTCAAAAAGTCCATATTTTATGTGATTTCGGCATTTTCCGATCGCGCGGGTCCAAAAACCCTAATTAGCTCCGTTTGTGCCTTTCGACGGCAAACGAGCCTATAACTCAACTTGTTTCTCTTATTTAAATCATTTATCATCAAATATAATTCATATAATCCATAATTAACTCATTAATCATATTAAATCATGATGCATTTTAATGAAAATGCATAAAAAGCATGAAATGACATTGGTTTGACGTAAGGTTTGGGTTCGGGGTGTCACATGAAGTCTCAGTACTTCACTCAGACAGCAGACCTGAAAACATAAATATGCGTTTTGTGTGAGTCACAAAACTCAGCAAGTACTAATAAAATATATATAACAAATAAGGCAATTTATCAAACATATCAATATCACTCATTTTCAGGTCACTTATAACATGTATATAACAAGCTATAATATCCAATGCATAATGACATGTCATTTCTTATTCATTGGTTGTGATTTATCGACCACATGTTACCCCGGGAATTTCACGGCATAATAGTATCCATATACTGGCCAGCAACCTGTAAGACCGGAAAAACATCGTCGGTCATGACCGGAAAAACATCGTCGGTCATTAAAGGGATCCGCAGATCAAC
>CANUEY010018418.1:0-13137 GCA_948099555.1 Croton setiger | reverse complement strand
GTAGGCCCAAATGACTTCTAATCAAAAACATAACTTAATTAAGTCCAAAATAACTAATTTACATCAAAATATTAAGTCCAAAATGTGTCTAACTATGTAGACTTGAAAACTGGACCATCCCACCAAAATAAGGACCAATTTTGTTTTCTTCAGGTGTAACTTGGATGAATTTCGAAATTGGCTTCTCCTCCTCCATTTTCCATGATCACTTCAAGTAACTTAATGAACTTAGTTGATTCCTTAAGCTCATCTTCCATTAACATGCTTGCTTGATCTTGGATCCTTCTAGAAACTTCCCCTTGAGCCCATGAGTTCAACCTAGCTTGAAATTTCTTAGCCATGTTCCTTGTGATAGGTCCATTGGCTAGCTTGGGTGGTTCCTGGCTTACATCACTTGTACCAACAATGAGGCAGAATATGAAGCTTGCATAAAAGGGTTAGAAGCAGCCGTAGACTAAGGAATAAGAAGTTGAAAGGTCTTTGGTGACTCCAACTTAATAGTCTCCCAAGCCCTAAGAAAGTGGAAGATAAAAGAAGAGAGTCCGGTTCCCTACCTCCGACGCTTAGATGAATTAGCTCAGCAGTTTGATGATTTGACCTTCAATTATTTACCAAGGACCAAGAATCAATTTGCTGATGCCTTAGCCACTTTGGCCTCCATGATGGATGTCGGGGAAGGAAAAATCATCCGACCGCTGACAGTTCAACTTCAAGAACAACCAGCATCCATAATGCACATTGTAGTTGACAAATCATGGTATTGGGATATTTGGAGTTACCTCAAACATAAGAAGTGCCTGGAAAGTTCATCCAAAACTGATCAAAGGACCCTAAGACAGTTAGCAACCAGTTACATCCTTACTAGATATGTACTTTACAAAAGAGCTTGGAACGCTATGCATTTAAGATGTGTAGACGAGACAGAAGCAGAATCAATCATGGAATCCGTGCATGGTAGGGAATCCGGTCCACACATGCATGGAATGGCACTGGCTCGGAAATCATAAATCTGGGTTATTATTGGCTGACATGAATGTAGACTGTGTAAAACATGCGCAGAGGTGTCATGAATGCCAAATCTTTGCCAAGCTACAAAGGCAGCCCTCCTATGGCTTTGAATCCTATTTCTTTACCATGGCCCTTCGCCACTTGGGGAATTGATGTGATTGGAAAGATTCATCCAAAGGCCTCAAATGGCCATCAATTCATTTTAGTAGTCATGAATTACTTCACAAAATGGATTGAAGCGGCCTCTTATTCAGTCCTGAATGCCAAAAAGGCAGCACAGTTTATCCATACTAATATCCTATGTCGGTATGGAACACCCTTTGAAATCATCACTGACAATGGGACCTACTTCCAGAAAGAGTTTGCAAGTTTGTTGAAAGATAAGAAAATCCAGCATCATAAGTCTTCTCCTTACAAACCTTAGAAAAATGGAGCTGTGGAAGCTGCAAATAAATCCATCAAAGTCATCCTTCAGAAAATGGTTCAGAACCACCAAAGCTGGTACGAACAGTTACCCTATGCCTAATGAGGTTACAGAACTGTCATCCGAACTCCAATTGGGGCAACCCCGTATTCCTTAGTATATGGAATGGAAGCAGTACCCCTTATTAAGCTTGAAGTTCATTCAGCTAGAGTCATCCAAGAAATCCAGATCAGTGAGGCCGATTGGATCGATAATTATCACCACCAACTCTTGGGTCTAGATGAAAGGAGACTACAAGCTTTGCATCAGATACAGGGTTACTAAAGGTGATTGACCAGACATTTCAACAAGAAAGTCAAACATCGGAAGTTGGAAGAAGGCTGTTTAGTCCTTAAAGAAATCCGAGCACCAATCATAGACCCTTGTGGAAAATTCCACCCTCATTGGGCTGGGCCATATCTTCTGAAAAAGATACTCTCCGAAGGAGCAGTCATCTTAGCAGATCTAGATGGCTTGGAGTTCATAAACCCATGTAATTTAGATCAATTAAAAAGATATTATGTATAAATCACATGCATGTAATAAGAACTACGTGAACCTGATTCTCCCTGTTGTAAAGGAAAAGAAAGAAATTGTATTACAGAAATACGTAAACGACCCCTTCGGTCTCGCTTGAAAATTAAAAAAAATTCCAATTTTCATTTCATTCTCTTTGCAATTTAATAAAAAAAAAAAGAAGAAGAAAAAGCTCACTGAGTCGAAAACCCGAAAGGACGGCTTGGGAAAAAATTAGAGCAAATTAAAGAGAAAATAAAAGTCCGCTAAGTTAAAACCCGAAATGGCGGCTTAGGCAAAATTGGGCAGCTCGCTAAGTTGAAAACCCAAAAGGGCAGCTTAGGCAAAAGTTAGAGCTAAAAAAAAAAAGAGCAGAATTGTATTTGGGAAGAAAAGTCCTTAAGTTCAAAAATTTACAAGTTCAAAATTCCAAATTTGGGTCAAACCCAAAAAGTCCCCTAAATTAAGTCAAAAAGTCAAAATTGACCAAAATCGAGTCAACCCAAAAGTCTAAGCCTCCTACTCCTTGCTGGGGACAATGTCCTTCTTGTCTTCCTTAGATCCAGAATCTTCTTTCAGCTCTGCCACCTGAGGAGTCAGCTTGATCTCTTCACCAATAACTTCGTCGTCATCGGCAAAATTCCTTGTTCACTCTTCCAGCCTACTCAGTAGTATATTCCTCTTCAGTCCCTCAGTTGGCCATACATGAGCGATGAACCAAGCTCGATATTCGGGAAAAGTCTAAACATTGGAAGGATCTGGAAAAGGCTTCACCATACGATGATCTCTAACCCAAACCTTAAGCATAGTACGCAGGACTTTCCCAGTGATAAGGGAGTTATAAGCATGATCGTCCAGAATAGGGACGACTTGGTCTATGCCTATTTGTTGCAAAACGCGAGAGACATTATACCATGAACAATGGGTAAGACTAGAAAGGAAAACCTGAGTATGGCCCAAGCTGGCCTGTATGAAACGTGTAGTACGGTACCAAGATATGTACCACTGCACCTCATCTGGACCTAACACCAACAACTAGGAGGTTCATGCATCAACCAAGGGTTGAGTAATCAGAAGTCTTCCTATCCGATACTGTGACACATTGTAAGGAATGACAGAAGGAACTACAACCACTCGTAGATGGTCTTTAAGCCAAATTTGGAGGATGACTGGAGAAACTGTCCAACCTTCAAAACCTAAGGCTGCCCTATCCAAGCTCCTTAAAGTTTCAACCAATACAATACCATCGATACAATTCATCCCTTCCATCTACTGAACCAAGGGGAAAAATCGAAGGTCTCCGAATCCTGGGTCATTACTGAACAGAAAGAAGAAGCAGAAAACAAAAGCACGCATTCTAAGCCTCATTTGTTCTGGATTCTCAGGGTTTGCCTTTAGAAACTCATCAATCAAAAATGGCAAAATCACTTTCTGACCATCCACAAGCATCCTTCGAGATTGCGCCCTTGAAAAATGAAAAAGGCTCTCAAACGAACCTAAATAACCTGCCTTGATCTTAAGCCTAACCAAAGGGCCATTCGGATTACACCCAATAATTGAACAAAACTCCTCAAAGAGAGGGCACATCTCTTCCATCATAGAACCGAACCGAAAGACGTGCGCATCAAGATCTCAAAACCTAATGTAAGCATGAAGAAAATCTCAATCTATTACTATTCCCATTAGGGTAGTAATAGCAGACACAACATACTGCTGCAAATTGATCCTTTCCACCCTCAAAAGACTCTTAGTCTAATTATACATAATGTGGTTGAAATATGGATTCATTCTCCCCGAAAAATAGGGATTTTTGAACCCAAAATTTGCCTTTTCCACACATAACTCATATGGTCCATTGAGAAGGGTATTAGTTTGATCTTCCTCTTTCTCAAAATTGACAAAACATAAATTATTAGCTAAATCAATAATCTTATAATTCCCTTGCGTTTTCGAAAGACTAAAAGATCTTAGCACATAGAAATTTATACCCAATATTACAACCAAGCAAATGAATAATGACAACATTCTTCCAAGGATGACTCAATGTCGCTTTTACCTTTTCACTCAATACAATCTTTGGATACTCACCTGAAGTATCAACAATAACATCATTAGCCTCCAAAGTCATGGTATCAATATCCTCATTCAAATATTAGAGCCTTGCTACCATTAATAAGACAATAATCAGTTTCCATTCCTTTGACTTCTACAAAGGCTTCTCTACCACTACCAGAATTTATCAAAGGATCATGAAGCAGGCAATCCCTAAAGGAAAGGGACACTTGCACTCCAACATTGTCTCGAATCTTCACCTTCTTAGTGGATTGATCATCTAGTATAATAGGAGTAGGTTCCTTCTCTAAAGAGGACAATAAGAGGGTTTTTCACTCCTTTTGAAAACTTTATGGATGAATATATGTATTAGATTGTTTTCTTCTACAGTTTTAGAATGTGAGTTTGAGAGAACATAATAAACTCTTTTTTATTTTAATTTTTCAATTTAATTCAAGCTATGAATCTAGATTTATAATTTGTAAGAATAAAATTGGATAAACACTTTTGTTTTCAATTTTTCAATTTAATTTAAGCTATGAATCTATATATATAATTCCATAAGAATAAAAATGAGTAACCCAACAAAATCTTTTTATGTTGAGGAGAAGAATTATGTGATGGTGAGCTTGTTCTAAACATTTCTCTTTGTGGTAATTTGAGTTGAACTTTGGTAAATTGGTAGAGGTTTGCATGGTAGCCTAAGCTATAATCTATAATGTGTGAAAATAGATCGAGAAATACTTTCTTGAACTTGATCTTACCGATATTAAAAGATTGGAACCACTGATTAATTTGGCTAAGTTTTAGCCTTAAGTCATGATGATACGACATTTTTAATTTATATGAATTTCTAATATTCACCCTCAAGTGTAATCAGAATACAGTCAGATGGCAGATGAAATTTGAAATTCCTCCTCTTCAAGTGAAATGGGATTTGAATTGAAATGAAATGGACATGTGGCTGATAATTGTAGCGGACCAACCCTACTTCACTAATACTAGCTAAAACATGTTATGTGTGAAAATTGATCACTTAATTTTCACTACACTTAAATTGGTTGGTTTTTGGTATGAAGTGCGTGTGCGGTGAATTGCCAAATTCTTCTTTGGTGCATTTTCTCCACAGAGACATATATAACTTCCAACCATTCACTTTTCATCCATACAAATTTTCTCTTGATTCTTTTTACTAATTTGTAAGGAAATGTATGATAGAAAGTTTTTTTTTTTTTCCAAAAAAAAAAAATTAAGAGGAAAGTTGTTCATGATTAACAAATTAAGGCTTAAATGTTACTCTTGTAAAATTTATATAGTAACTATTAATGGGGTGATTAAAATTTATTAACCTTAAAATTTAAAATTTTATACAATTACCTAAATATTATACACTTCTGATGGTTATCATTTAATAAAAAGTAAAAATGAAAATTAAATATATTAATTATACTTTTGATCCACTTAATTTTGTGCAAACAAGTATTATTGATTTAAAAATATAAAATATCATTTCAAAAATATAGTATACAGAAAATGAAATATTATATTTTTTAACCGAGCATTAAATTAACATTTTAAGTTTAAAAGATGACCCACGGAATATTCTGGAACTATGTGCACCAATTTTAAATCATATATAGATGCAAACTAATTTTTGTTTGAGAATGAATGGATTTGAATTCACGATCTCACTTAAATTAGGAAAGCTATTTACCAATTCACCTGCATCTTAAATTAACTTATTTGAATTTGTATAAACGAGGTTAACTCTTTTAATATATTATTAGCGATGTATCAAACAATCCCTTAAATTTATTAAATTTTGAACCTTCAATACTTGTATTGACTACTATATCTATTAAAATGGTTTTCAATATCATAATTAAACATAACCAAGAGTTGATTTCAAACTAAAATCATAATTAGAATTTTAAAAAAAAATAATTCCAATCATAATCAATAAGAATTACAAATCCATATCAAGCAATGATCATGTCTAATTATAATTGACAATGTGGATCCTTTAGCAAAAAGCATAGTTAATGTTTGACTCAAAACAAAGTAGTAAAGTCCCTTTATAATTACATGAAGACACTTATTTGTTTTAGACTACAAGTAAAAAGGATATATATTAATTCAAGTGATTGAGAGACAAAATGGGTACCAAAATTGGTCTACAGTTTAGGTTACAATGTCCCGAACTTTGATTTTGATATGAGAGAAACTCCTTCTCGGCTTGTTGTTAACCTTTTCTAACTTATGGACCTTTTTTTTCCGGCTAATATGTGATGATGATCCAATAGGCCCAATTCTTACACTACACTGTGAGAGCTACCCATGATTGTGATATAGACACACCATAGGCATTCATTCAGAGTTATATAAAAAGCTTCTAAGCCTTTCTAATTCAAGAGTTGAGAGATAGTTTTATTACCGCAATCTCAAATTAGGAGGGGAATTTTAAAAAAGAAAATAGGAGGGGAATTACAATTTGATTTATTGGTTAAAACTCTAAGAGTCCCTTTCAAATAAATGAATTCTATAAAATTTTATAGATTTTCATTTATAAATCTATATTTTTTATAATATTTATAGATCTATTTTCACATGTTTGAAAGAAAAAAAAAATTGGATTTGAAATTAAATTAGTT
This sequence comes from Croton setiger, assembly GCA_948099555.1. NCBI lineage: Eukaryota > Viridiplantae > Streptophyta > Magnoliopsida > Malpighiales > Euphorbiaceae > Croton > Croton setiger. The sequence goes on along the minus strand of CANUEY010018418.1, from coordinate 6,447 downwards.
ATTGTAAACACATTGAATTCATTTGCAAATGAATTCGAATAAAAATTCATTTACAAATGAATTCTAAAACTCTAAGTTATTCATAGGTTTTTATTTTTATTTTTTTTAAAGGGAAAGAAGGGGAAAAATGAATTGTATTTCACTTTCTTTCCATTGATTGGACAAAAAGAAAGGAATAAAAAGATGAAAAAGTGGAAAATAAAGAAGGTGAAATAGTTTTCATTTTCTTAGTATTATTATCTATGCTATTATATATCTCATTTGCATAAGATTTATCTATTTTCCTACCAAGATATATGCATATATTATATGAATAGGTAATCAATAGTATTTATCTAAAAATTATATTTTTTCCATTAGAGAAAGTTTTCAAAATTAACGTTAAATTTACATTAAAAAATTTTCATTTAAAAAAAAGTATTATAATATTCTTAGTGAAATTTGATAACATCACATGAACCATGAACCACAAATAAAGTGTTATTTTTAACTCTTTTATAAGGATAATAAGAAAAAGTTATTGGATTATCTTAAAAAAAAAAAAATTACTAAGAATGAAGTATCAAATATATTTCAAATAATGTCATGCGCAAAATTTAATCAAAACTAATAAACTCTACTGAACTTAATAAAGAAGTCAGTTTTTATGTGGTTTGTTTGGTTCAATTAATTCAGTTGTTCGAACCGAATTTACTAACCATCAGTCAAAATGTATAAAAAAGACCAAATATATTATCAATTTATCCAAATCAAAATTAGAGAATACTCCTATTACAAATTAAAAATAAAATATTCTACCTTTGGGGACAATAAACAAAAATTAGCCCAACTTCATGACTTGGACTAAACTATATAAACGTGAACTTTATTTTTATTTTTTGCCAAATTGAATGCATTAAATAATTATTGATATTTATTTTATTTTATGTATTTTACTTATTATTTTACGTTTTTTAATGAGAGAATGTAGCAATGAAGCATTATTTGGTCAAAATTCACAATTTTAACGTGTTCACCTGTTTTTTCCCCCCACATTTTAGGTATGTTATGGTCTTCTTTTCCTATTTTCTTTGTTTAGTCAAAGTACAACCTCATTATAATAAAAGTGTAGGTAGAGTATATATATATATAATATTGAATTTTTAAACATTTTTCTCTAATACCTAATATTCGATACTATATCTCCCCCACATTTCAATAAGTAGCTAATTAGTGAAAAGCCATTAAATTAGATACTCTAACTCGATGCTATTTGCACTTTGGATGAATAAAGTAGTACACAGTTTTTTGCTTTTCATTTGATGATTTGGATTGATTTGAATTTGGTTTTATAGTAGAATTGCAAACAAGTTGCTATTATTAGAAGTTTATCCTAAATTGTTTACTACACAATTTTAGATAACCAAGTTGATTTTTTTCTTTTTTTATATATAGCACTACCTATTTTAGGGCATGGCATTTGATTTATTAGTTTGTGGGCATCTTGAACTTGATTTTTTCTTTTAAACATAATTATTAAATTATGGAATTTGTAAAATTTTTTGGAGTTTCCATATATTTGTAAAAATATAATTAAAATGAAGTTTTATTTATAAAAAAAGTATTCAAATTGTTTAAAGGCTCGAATATTAAAGGATGATTTATAATTAAAATAAAGCAACTTTTCATCAATAAAAAACATTAAAATAAAGGATTTATATGAATGTCTTATTCATACATCCATACAAATCTCTTAAAATAGGATGAGATATTGTGGTCCATAAAATTTTTTCAAATAAATGGTGTAAATTAAAATTTTTTGAATGTTCATTTTTTTTTACTATGCAACTGTTCATTTTTTTTTACTATGCAACTGTTCATTAATGGTAGGAGTGCATGGCAGGCTAAAGCCAGAGTCTGAGGGTCCAAAATGTTATAATATTAAAAGTCTTCAGAGTAGCTTGAGATTTAATAAATTCACTTAAAATGAAAATTTTGAAATTGGAAAAAGAGAATTTATAAAATGGGAAAGGAGGGAAATACAAGAATTAGATGAGGAAATAGAAATCGGCCATTTGTCACATAGCTATTGTCAAACACTCTGCAAAAAGAGCAAATAGCTTAAATCTTTTTAAAATTAAAACATTATAATTCAGCAATCTCAGTTCATGTCAGTATGTCACCAATCGCATACTATAAAATTAAACCAAAAATTATTAATTAAAATTAAAACAATAACAGACTAACTTTTCATTTGCTTTTCAAGTTTCTAACAAAAATTCTTACTTACAAAAAATTACATACACGAATTACATTCTCTCTCTATGTACCATTTCTAGAATCTCATTTTTCTTTTCTTTTCTTTTAATCTAGAAAAGTTTCTTTTTTTTTTTTTTAAGAAAGAAAAAACAGAGATTGGATGAAGAAGAATCAAGCATTCATAACAACCTCACGGCAAATAAAATCATCGGAATTTGCAGAAGAATCCTCCGGCCATGAGTCCCTAAGCAATTTCAATAACATCTGCGCCTTTCTCTTCGCTCTATCCGTACAATCGCTTTGCACCAGCAACAATAGCTGCGTCAATATCCCCGCGCTCACCGCCTCACTTTGGCTTTGTTCCGACGACGAGCAAAGCGCCAGGAGTGCTCCCGCCGCGTACTCAGTCGCTCTATCGGATACCTTCAGTATCGTCTTCACTAACAACGGAACTGTAAGCGCGTGCGCTGCAAACGCTGCGCAACCTGCTGGCACTCTGCACAAAAGCTCTATAGTTGCCAGCGCTCTCTCCGCGTCACATTTATCGAAATCTGCCAGCCTGTCGATTAATATATCGGCTGCTCCGGCAGAAATCGCCCTGTCCCGTGTCTGCTTCACCAGACACAAAGCGAACAGTGCTTTAATCCCAATTTTGAGTGCGCGTGGATAAGAGACAGGATTTTTCAACATCTCTATTACTCCTTCGAATATTCCTTCCGCGCTACTGATTTGAGCGCGAAGATCTGACGATTTTGTTCCAGCGACAACGATATCAATGAGTGCTGCTGAGTTAACTCGGACATCAATTGAGACGTGAAACAAAAGGTTTACCAAAAAGTTTATTCTCTCCGAGTCTGAAGCTATGCAAACACAATCTGACTCACTGAGTGGAAACATAATAAGCAAAGCCAACGATTCATAACTCAAATCAGACGAATTGGAACCATTACAGTTCCCAAACGCAAGATTAATGAACACTTCGCGTGCGTTATGAGAAGCAATAAGAGACCGATTTTTATCCGAGTCACGAGCGAGTCCTCTGAGTCGACGAAGAGCAGAAAGTCGAGACTGATAAAGATTCGAACCAGAAGCCGCTTGGTTCAACAAAGACCGAACCAAACTAGGTTCCGCCGGTTGTTTCGGCGTCGGAATTCGTTCAACACCAAAAGACCGGTTAGCGACACACCAATCTTGAATTAACCGGCGAAGAGTATGGTTAGGGATGAGAGTGAAATCGGCGAGCGGAACACGAGTAACAGGACACGTAGTATTACCAGTAGCAACCCAAGACTCGATGCTAGACCGGTCGTAGGTTTGACCGGTGCTAACAGTGACCGGATCGCGCATAAGCTCAAGCGAAATCGGACATCTGAAATGATAAGGTATTTGAACACTCAAATCCAACGGCTCTAAACTTGCAGGCATTTCCAAAAAAATAAAAATAAAAATAAAAATAGAAAAGAAAGAATAATAATAATATAAATAAGTAGTACTGAAGCAAAATCTGAGAAGTCTGCAAATTCTCTTTCAGATTTGTTAGGCTTTGGGTTTGGGGTTTGGTTTTCTCTCTTATACGAGATAGATAATGGAGAGAGGGTGAGGGTGGGGGTGGTGGGGAAGAGGGCCACACGTGTGGTGGAGGCAATATTTGCTAACCTTAGTTGGATATGCGTGTGAGAGAAAAATAGTGAGGAGGTTTGGTCAAATGAAATTGTCTGACTTAAATGGTCCCACAATTTCAGGCCCTAAAATCTAACTCCTGTTTACATCATCAAGGTAATAGTGTGACAGATTTTTTTTTTTTTTTTAACAGAGACAGATTGTTTAATTTATTACTGTTTTAAGATTTTGATTCAGCACAGCAGCATTCATTTTTTGGTTTTCTTTGCACTTTTGTCTTTTGGTTCTTCTACTTTGTTTCAATTCTGAATTTCTCCTTTCCTTTTTTATTTTATTTTTCTAATTTTTTCGGTGCTATTTTTCAGTTGATTTTTCTTCTTAAGAAAAAAAAAAAAAAAAAACCTTGCCATCACAATGTTTGTTATTAAAGGCATAACTAGTTTTATATATTCATATTATTCACGATATTATATAGTTACCATATACAGATATATTACTTGACTAATTTTCACTCACGAGTGAGTATGTAAATTTTACTTTCTTTGTACGAAAATACCCCTCATTCTAGTTAGAAAGAGTATTTATTTCTCATTAATTCTTCCTAATTTAAAATTATTTTTCAAAGTTCAACAAATTTTATTTTTAAAATAATAATAATAATTTAAAATTGTATGGTTTCAATCACTTAAATCTGTAGTAAAAAGCTATTTTTTTTTTGTTTTACCATTTCCGAGATTCAATACAATTATTTACTTTTATAGAATAATTAGTATGGTGGTATAATTATGGTAGCAACACCTCAAAGGATCCATGCAAGTATCTTGTAGGAAAAAAAAATTTCGCTGGCAGCAAAAATAAACTAACATATCAATAATTCTAACCCTAAAATTTGGATAGTGTAGTGTCATATCTTAATTTGTGGTAGAGACTAGAAAACAAGAATTAGTGATTTATTTAATTTGATGTGAATACTTTATTTATATGTCCATTATGGATGTTGACTGCAACAACATTATGTTAATACATCCTTTACAGGCTGGTAGTGTGTCAAATCTTTTGCTTTCTGGTGCAAATAGCAACTCCCTCTATGCTACAAAGTTTCTCCCCTTTAACTCTTTTGCACCTCCAATTTGCCTTTTACCCAATTGCATCATTGCATTTCATGGTAAAAATTTCTTTTTCCCCCTTTCTATTCTTACCCATTTTTTCTTAGTGAATTATAGCTTAATTTAAGTAATATACCTCCTTGACCTTTTAGTCAAGGATTTAAATAGTAGTTATCTCCTTCATAGACTTGTTATTGATATTGATAACATTTGTGATTGTAAATCTAATGATTGATTAAACAAAGTTTCAAATTGATAGATTAAATTGATTATGATGAATACTTGTAATCATTCCAAGTAAATTAAGACAAAAAAATAAAATAAACTTCGAGTTTCTTTATAAAAAGTTAAACGTATCAATCAAATGTATTTAAATGATGCGTTCTTGAAAACCTTTCTTAATATAACTATATGCTAAAAAAAAAAAAGAAGGAAAAAGATATCACTACACTCGTGTATGAAATGGTCTACTACTCCAAATTAATCAGATTAAAAAAATATATTTTTAATTTAATCAACTGCTCTACCATATCTTTTATTTTTTAAATTTTTTTTAAAGTGTTTATTTTTATTTATATATAAAAATATGGCCAAATACATAATTATGCTCCTACACGATTTTTCTAATAGCATCCTAATATTTATAGATGACCTATTAGACATTTTGTTTTATTTTCAAATCTATTGGACACCTATCTTATTATTTTATAACATATTGGATACATAATATTTTATTTTATGACCTATTTTTGGACAATGCGTGCAATGCACGCACCCAGAGCTGTCTAATTAAGGTGTTTAATAAATTAAAAGAAAAAAGAGAGATGTCTAATAAGTCACTTTTAAATGATAGGGTGCTGTAAGCGTTAGGGGTATAATTATGTATTTGAACATAAAAATACCGTGGATTTGCATTTTGTGTGACAACCTCTACGTATACTCTTACGTCATAAAACATGCTATTTTTTTTTTAAAACACATCTAACATGCTGCATTCTCTCCTTAAGTCAGTTAATGTCTTTATCACATATAACACATACATGAGCATGTCATTCACATCATACACGTGTAATATATATCCCCTCTATTAAGCATATATCAAACTATAATGACATACATAATCATGTCACTCAAATCATGCATGTATGGCATATGACATTTCTTCTCTTTTAACTTTATATGTGGTTAATCATGTCATCCTTTATGCCATAGGTATGTTCAAACATAACATGCTATACATGTGTCAAAACATTCATCATGTATCACAAAAGCATGTCTGTACTATGACTCTTCACAGAGATCTACTATATGAGCAACATAGATATGTGAGCACTTTTAACATATAATGTCTCTATATGGGATGCAATGACGTTCACCATGCATATGTCATGCTATACCTTATCTACTATAATTTATATATATTCTTTCAGATACGAGCATTATTAATAAATTACAAACCATATGACAAACAACATTTATATGA
>CANUEY010018064.1:0-37870 GCA_948099555.1 Croton setiger | reverse complement strand
ACATTTTACACTACACATGCATATTACGAAGCAATTAAAATTATTTTAAATTACGTACCTTAAAATCGCAAATAATCCAAACCGTAAACACGAAACTATTTTTTTACTCAGAGAATTTAACGATTTTCAATTTGAATTTCTGAAAGTGAAAATGAAAATGGTGGTGCCAACTTGTCACGACGAAGCTCGCATTTGTCAAATGCGAGCTCGTTTGAAATTCAAAAGAGCTCGCATTTGACAAATGCGAGCTTCTTAATGACAACACGCGGCACCCTCGGGAACGGCCACATTTAATGACCTCTTTAATTCTATCATTACCGTTAATTAAACTCCTAGTTCGCATTTGACATATGCGAACTACGGATTAAAAAATCAAAAAAAAAATAACCCGCATATGTCAAATGCGTTTTACTCTAGGTCGCATATGTCAAATGCGGGCTCCGCAAACGCTGTCCACGTTCAAATTTTGAACACCTTTTCTGTAAATAAGCCATCTCTGTTTTCCTATCTGTTTGGCGTTTTTGTTGATTTTTTGGACGGTAATGACTGTATATTTCCATATTCAGTCTAGTAAAGAATCTGTTGAGATTTGGTGAAGAAACTGTGGCCGCGTGAATCGGACTTGAAGAAAGGGACAGTGGCCTGAAACAAAAATGAAGAAAAGAAAAGTTGCGTCCTGAGGAAGATAAATTTACATGCAAAAATATCATTCCGTCCATTTTTTAACAAATTGCAAACAGTCCCCTAAAATTTTGATCTTTAACAAACTAATCCTAATTTTATAAGAATATAAAAAACATAAGCTTGTTAAGAAAATAATTTTTTTTTTTTATTTACTAAACCAATTGTTGAAAGTAACTTTATTTCTAGTAACAAGTGCATGAAAAGTGAAAAAAAAAAAGGAAATAAGTAGTAATCGGAATAGTCGCTAGAAGCGGAAGAAAATAAATAAGATGCATATTTATAAAATAACATTAAAAATGTAATGTAAACTTGGTCCAAACATAAAAATGGGATTTCCTAACTCAAAAAATTAACAAAGTTGTATTTGTTATCTTTTTCCTTTTAGAAATTTGGTTTTGACAAAAATAGTAGTTAGAGAGAAGACTGAGACGAAGAGAAGAAAAAGGCAAAATAATAGCTAGAGAGAAGACAGACGGAGAGAAGAAAAAGGCATATGGATTGGGTTCATTTTTCGGGTGGATTCAACCATAATCAATGGATTGACTCAAACTCAAATAATAAACAACGAAAAGTCCCAATTTCTAGATTTGATTTTCAATTACATTCTTTTTTTTCAAGTTTTGGATATTATTAGAATCAAACTTTTTAAAAAATGAGTATTTTTCAGACTTCCCCAAGATTGTGGGTACTTTTTTTCTATGATATGCAAACTAGAGGTGGTCACAGGCTGGGCCGGGCCGGGCCGGTTCCGGGCCTCGGCCCGCCGGGCCATGGTTCATGCTACACTCAAACCACAACCGGTCCGCCGAACCGGCGGTTCCAGTTAACCGGCGGTTAATTTACGGGCAAAAACCGGCGGTTCAAAAAGGTTAAACCGGCGGTTCATGGACGGTTCGAGGAAGGGCGGTTCGGAGGAAAACAAACCGGCGGGCCGAAACAAGTGCGGTTAACCGGCGGTTCAAACCCGGTTAACCGCTGATTCCATTAATTTTTTTCGAAAAAAAAATAAAAATTAAGGAAAAAAAATTAGAAAATTAACTTCTAACATCAATTTAATTAATTCAAATGAATATTAAATATTTGTAGACTCAAATTGTATGAATAATATTTTTTGAATTTCAAAATAAATAATAATTGTAATTTTTTTTAATTTAATAATTGAAGAAGAAATTTGTAATTTGTAATTGTAAATGTTGAAGAGTAATTTTAAATGTTGATTAATTGGATTGAATTGTTGTTGGATGAAGATTAGTAAAAAACAAAATTAATTAAAGAAGAGAAAAAAAATAATAAGTTCAATTAAAAAAAAAAATTGTAGACAATAAAATCAATAAATTAAAAATAAATATTTTATTAATTGAGAAAATGTTACATTGAATTTACATATTTAGAAATTGAACATCATGCTCAAACAATTACAATCTGCTTAATCCCTTGTAGTTGGAATCCGACAGCAGTAAATTCGTAGTTGGAACTTCACCTGCTTAATCACTCAAATCATCTTTTAATAAAAAATACTATTATTGAAAGAAAAATGGCTGAAAAATAATTTTTAAAAAAGTAGAATTTTCACTTAAATCAAAGAATTTTAATTACGTTCACAAAAATTCAAATAATTACAAATATATTATAAAAATTATACATATTTTTATTAATGCAATTTTATAAATGCTTATAATTTTTTATTGATAAGGTGAGATTTTTCATTAAAAGTTGAATAAATTTTATAATTTTATTTAATTTTCGTGAAAAAAAATTAATTTTTCTTTAATGAAAATATACTAAATTGTATATAAATATGTAAGCAGTGACGTGACTATAATTCCATATACTTCAAATCAATAATCATATTAATATTTAATTGATAATTTACACCTTTAATTATTAGTAATATTCACACGAATTTCTTAAATTAAATTTTAAATCATATACTTTATAATTTAAAAAGCCAGTTTTGAAATGTTATTTTAATAGTTTTATTGTATAAATATAAATATAAATACACTCAATTTCTGTAAAAAAAAAAAAAATAATCTTGAATGTTAAATATTGTTTGCAGGAAGTACAAATAATTAAAATGAAATGTAACAGTTTGATTGGAGGCACTTAACAGTAAAACTAGGATTTTATTTTGTTTAATTTGTTAGTCTTCTTTCATTAATTTTCATAGTATTATAAGAAATATGAATATAATTAGAACTATAGTTCTTTCCAGCCTTGTTAGACGCGCCAGACCACACAGCACACGGGCTGGGCCTGCAGTCAGGTCCACCGGGCCTCCTTCCCCTCCCCTCTTCTGTCCAGGCCCGCCTAGCATGAAGGTTTGAACCGCCGGTTCAACCTGACACAAGGCTACCAAACGTATGACCAAAACCCGCCGGTTCAAACCGGCGGTTAGGCCCGCCGGTTCATCCATTTTCAAAGTTTTTTGAATTTTTCCAGTTAACCGACGGTTCGTTTCAGTGGTTCGGACGGTTCATTTACGGTTCACGATTTTTAATAGTTCCGGTTCGAAAATATTATGAACCTGAACCGGCCCGTCCTTCGGCCGGTTCAGGTTCCGGTTTGTTGCGGTCCGGTTTCTCACAATTATGGCTGGTTCAGCCGTGGGCCGGGCCGAGCGGGCCAATGGCCACCGCTACTGCAAACTCCTTGTAAATACGTTGTAAACCAACCTCTTGTTAATTGGCGCATAGACTACAAGCACTCTGAAAATTTCAAATGATATTTTCATCATAGACAATTGATCTGAGGCCATAAACAGAATTCCCAGGTGAAGATGAGTTATTTGGAATTGAGATTACAGTCGTTAATCAACTGAAAATAGAGAAAGCCTTGGTCACGGATCAGATCGCATGACCGAAAGGTTTATATTGCATTTATCAATGATTTGCGGTAACCGAATGTAGAAATGGAGGTCATGTTCTGATTGCTCTTGATTGGAGCTTCGATTTGATATAGTGTCTTTACTTAATTTGCTGTTAAAAATAAAAGTTGCTCTTTTATGATTAGTTTAAAACTAGAATTACTGTCATGTTACGAATTGTTACAACCCTTAAAATTGGAATACCGTCTATGAAATTTAGCTTTTTTTTTTTATCTTGTAAATGAATTTTTTGTAATCAATAAAATGATGTGATAAATTTATATTGTGATTTCTTGTGAAAACATTAGACCCTTAAATACATGTTCATGATTTTCATAATCAAGTAATAAATTTCCCACATTCCACATGATAGTCATCTCTATGCATAAATTCCTCACGAACACATACAAATAAAGGAATCGTACAACTGATATGCTAAGCTAAGCTCAAAATTGTCAATGATTAAATCAACCAAAATCATGGAGCCATAGCCATGTTCTGCAGTTTCTGTGCATCGCAGAAAAATAGCCATGCATAAATGATGACTTTGATGAGATGGCATTAGATTAACCGAATAAACGATCGTACCCTACTACTTTTTGTACATGTTCACGATTAATCTGAGCCATTTGAGTGGAAATAAACTGGAGTGGAGACAGACATTACTGTCAATTATTGTTGAATTCCTAAATATTACATTGTACAATACCAATGGGGTTAGTGTAAGTGGTAAGCAGATCTCAGGTTTGAAACTTAGTGTATGCACCTATTTCCGCTAGGTGACTCACCCATCACTACTAGGTGCACGACTTAGGTCGGATCCGGATTTGTTGGGACAAAGCCTTGGAGACCAAGCAGGCTTCCAAAAAAAAATATCACATGTACAAGCCCTAACTTCTAAGCTAAGCCCGTCTAATTGCCAGTTAAGTATACTAGCACAAGCTATTCTTGATGTTTAGAAAATTTCTTTAACAAGATAATTCACAAAACCATGCTCTAAAAAGCCACTTACTGATGCATGAAAGGTATGCACCATCAGCTAATAAGGCATGTAAGATCAGCATTCTTCAAAACTATACTATGATAGCTTATAAGTAGTACCTTTTTAAAGCAGAGTTCCTAGTTCCACAAGGAAAAGCTCATCATCAAATCTCAATCCATATGCTTCAGCTGGCTGAAGTGCGCCATCTACCATCCCGCCATGCACATACAAGTAATGCCCTGAATGATCTGCACATGCTCGATGGAATGACCTGCCGTTAGGTTTATAGTCATTTGTTTTTAGTCTTCTCCAGATATTTGCAGTTGCTGGCACTTGAGAAGATACAATTGAACTAATATCTAGCAACCAAAAGTCATCTTTCCTCTGTCTATAAGAATCTTCACCTCCATATATTAGCACCCTGCCACCTAAAATTAGTGTCGCAGAGTGACCAACTCGCGGAAGCGAGATTCCATCGGGTATGTTTTGCACTTCATAGAGCATCTGTACCCATTTCACCTGACCTTCAGATATCTGTAAGAGCCAGACATCATTTAACACCTCGTAACCCAATCCTCTTCCACCAAATAAAACCATTCTAGTTCCCCCAATGCAAGTCAATGAATGTCCTGAACGAGGAGGAGGTGATGGATAAGTCTCAAGTTCATGCCATGATCCAAAACAAAAATTTTCTGAAAGTTCCAAAACCCAGGTATCACTAAATCTGACACCCGATAACCCGATTCCCCCCTGGATAACCATCTTCCTTTGAGCTATGCAACAACATGCAGCATGAGCTCCTCGAGGTGGCGGTGCAAGGGATTGCAGGGTAAGCAGTCTCCATGAAAGCGAAATAGAAAGGTTGTCACTAATAACTAGTTGGCCAATCCAAGTATCGTTTTGACGGATTCCAGAGTCATTGATCCCTCCGAAGAGGATAAGATGATGACCAATTACAACACATGTATGCCCAAATCTCCCACTAGGCACTCCTGCACCTACCTTCTGCCACTCATTTGTTCTTCGGAAATCATTCCCTATATAGGTCACCCATGTATCATCAAGGTGGCGTCCTACAAGCAAAAGCAAAACAGAAGGGCACATCTTAAAAACAGTACAGAAATACTTTACTTCCATTAACTGGCCATTTCAATCAAAATATTTACATCTAACCCCATTACTCGAACATTTTTTAATTGGAGAGAAAGCATCAAGAATATATAGTATCTAATCTACCATACACCATCAGAATAAAATGGATTCAAAATAAGCAGATGCAAAGCCAAGAAATGGCAACAAATACATATAAAAAGCCCCACAGGCCGTAGCTCCACTGGCAACACAGCCTGAGTTTGTAGGAAGACCACAGCTTCAGTCCCTACCAAATACACTCAGGGAGGAGCAAAGAGCACTAAGCTCTGAACCAGATTAGTCGGTCCTGGTATACATGCTTAGGCTCAGGCTCAGGCTCCAGACATTGGTGGTTCACTAGAAAAAAAGCTTGTTCCTGCTAACTATACATAATTGATTCTCATCCTTTCAAACACACACATAGCAGAGGTTCATGAAAGGCATCTCAGTTACTATATAATTTAATTAAAAGAAATTGTTGGGCATATATGGATTGGCGAATTAAAAAGGAAAAAAAAAATAATTAGAAGAATGCAAAGAAAGAGAAAAAAGAGCTGACCTCCCTCACAGCCGCCACCAAACAAAACCAAGAAATCAGATACGAAGTTGAGAGTGTGAGAAGCTCTAGGGCTAGGAGCCGCAGATTCTGAAAGAGTGAGGTTCTGGCAAGAAACTGAGTCAAGCTGCGAAACCTGCTTGTACAATCGCATCCATGGCAGCCGTTGATTATTGACACAGGATTTCAAAGCATCAACCGATGACGCTCCCCAATCTCTCTTGCAAACGGTTTCCCACAGTGTATTAGAGCTGGTCAAGGACAAGAATCTCTTGCAGGTCATAGCAAAGGAGAGTATCGAATCGATTGGGAGTAGAAGTAAGATTGCGAAGAGATCATCCTGAGAGAGATTGGTAATCGAAGATGGGGAAGACGAAGAAGAAGATGAAGATCCATTATCACTAATGCAGCCCCAATTTCCAGTCTCGGCCATGATTGATTGTTTGTTGATTTTTGGTGTTGAAACTATGGATAGCTATTGAATCACACACAGCACAGCTCAGCTCAATTATTTTTGTTTTGTTCAAATGAAATGGTAAATGAAAAACAAAATTAGTTGTTGAAAGAGAGAGATGAGAAGGGAGCCCCCATTCGTTTGTCTCTACTCTCTGCTCTTCCCTTCATAATCGCGTTCAAGATAACCAAATTATGTTCTAATCGAATTTATATAGTCCCATTAACTCCAATTTTCATCATTGTTTTTGTAATAATTATGTCATCTTAAGCTTTTTTATTTAAGTGAAGTTGCTACCCTTGACTCCATCAAATTATGGGGAAAAATACATCTTTCAAATTACGTTAATCCTTTATGTGTCAATACGGTGGGAAATGTGTAAGGGATATATAAGATGTAAATTTCACGTGCATCAATCTTGATTTATAAAGATTCATCTTTTAAAAAATAGCGAAATTGAAGATGGTAGACAATGTTTATTGATACATCAATTAATTTCATGATTAAATGAATGTTTATATCCAAGATAATTATAATAAAAAAAAAACTCTTTCCATTTTTTAAAAGGTAAAAATAGATACTAGTACAAAAAGACAATAATTCTTCATTATATGGTGGATTCAGATACTAGTTTTTTAGATGTCGAATAAAAATAATGAAGAAAAAATATTTTGAAGAAAAATTATGTTGAATTATTAGGACAAAAATAAATAATGCATCAACAAAAATAACCATAAACAATCACAAAATAAACACAATACATGAATAATAATCAAGAGAGAAAATAATTAGATCTTGGACCTAGATTGGCTCAATGTCATTGGATGCTAACTGGCTCAAGCTTAACTTAAATGTTGGCCATGCAAGAAAACACTCAACAAATACAACGTAGGCAAAAACGAATTGAAAAGATAAACAAGCTATAAACAGTAAATAAGCATGTTGAAATTGAACCCAAACACATGATAAACTAGGTTTAAAACATATTTTAAACCTATTGTAAATAGAAAAATAAAAATAGAAGTAAATAAGAAAAAAAAAAGGTTTTTTAGGTTTATTAAGCCCATAATCTAGGATTAAATCCCGGATCTACCTACATGCTAGATTTGAATTCGAGATCATGGAAGAATGTAGTTCCAACTATTAGGTGATTGAATTACATATTATTGTGTTGTTAGGTAAGAGCTAATCATTCGACCGGATCTGAGCTGAATCTTGAAGGTACGGGTGCGGAACTTTTAAAAATGAACCTAAAGCGGAGAAATTTAGAGTGGCAGTGTCTTAGAAGGAAACTTGGTTTTCTTAGAGCTTTTTGGGATTCTGAGCATACTAGAGTGTGTCTTGAATTGTAAGTGAGACTCCTATTTATAGTGATGCATGTAAGCTATATTTGAGAGTGTGGAGAGTTGTTTCGTTGTCTTATAGTAAAAGCCAAAAATATTCTAGAATTGAAGAATATGAGAAAACTAAACCGTAATAGAAGAAAAAAAGACATGAAACTCAATGTCACCATCTGATTGGGTCATATTGTATCAGTTGGATGGAAAAGGAAAAGCGTTCAACTACATCAAATGATCTTTCAAATTGGTTAGGACTCTCCAGTCTATAGCCACTTCTCTATGGCGCCATATGACACGTGGCAATAAACCATTAGCAAGCAGAGAGATGTGGCAATTAAGGTTGCAAGGTAGATGGTAGTCAGTGCTGATGTGGTGAACACTACAAAATACAAGAAAATTGGACCATAATAGAAGAAAAAAAGACATGAAACTTAGATTTACTATACAATTGTACCACTTGTCACTCTTTGATTGGGCTATGTGGCATCAGTTGGATGGAAAGGGAAAAGGGATGGTGCCATATGAGACGTGGCGGCAAACCACTAGCAAGCAGGAAGCAGTTAAAGTTGCGAGGCAGATGGTAGGTCGATGCTAACGTGGCAGTGGCTACAGGGTCACTAGAAGTTGGCCAGAATCCGGCTGGAACTTACTCAGTAGGTCCGACACGATTGATGGTAGCGGATGCAGCAATGCATGCGCTGCTGGTGACACGTGATGGGCAATGGCTAAGTTGACTAATTTGACCGATTGACTAACTAAGCACGGGTTACCACGTGCCAACTTCTGATTGGCTCTAAATGTATAGAGTACTTTGACTTTGACTCTTGATTCAATTGTCTTACTGGTTTATTTCGATCCATTTTTGAGTTAATTTATGCTTCTAGTTTGATTTTCTATCCGATCGTTGATCAATTTGACTTGGAAAAATTCTGATTTGAGGCAAAATGCAATTGAGACTAAGAAAGACATGCGGGGTTAGAGGGTCATAATGTCGAGCTCGTAGAGAGGCTAGAATGGTTCTGATTCAGGCTTGTGGGACTAGAAAGCTGCTTGAATTTGGTTGGATTGATGTTGAATTTGAGACTGGATTGGGGCTTATTTAAGGATGTTGAATTTTAGAATTCACATAAGGGTGAATTACTAATTTTAAAGGAAAGTGAAAGGTGCTTTGAAGGGTAACATAAGTACTTAGTAAGAGGAGTAAAAGTGCATGTTGTGCATGCTAAGTGAGCTTATAATGAGGATGAGTGCATGACCTTGTGGAAGTTTTAATGAGTACAAGGGTGAATAATGAATGAAATGTGGAAGTTTTAATGAGTGCAAGGGTGAATAATGAATGAAAAATTGTAACTTGTTTATAGAAAGTAGCTCATGGGAAGTTATATTGTCACAGTGATGGGTGAAAAGACACCTTGTCAAATTCAGGTTTAATTCTTGGGTTTAAGCCTGGATTATAGGCCTATCACTATGAAATATGAATAAGAGGTAATTCCTTTCAAGACCTTTAAATTTAGGCTAAAATGTATTTAGGTCCTCTTATTTTGAAAAATCAATTAATTACTCCAATTTTGCTATTAACAATTTTTAATTACTCTAGTTTTGTTATAAATAAACTATTGAGTCCTTTTATCCTTTTTTTACTATTTCTATTCATTTTTTATATTGAACAAAATGGCAAAATTTCCTTTATTTAAATTTTGAAAATTTATTTTTATTAATATATAAATAAAAATGTATAAGATAAAAAAATAGTGCAATGGAAAGAAAAGAAGTCGAGGAGAGAGAGGGAGTAGCGATGGAGATTGCCATAGAAAAGCGAACCACCACCTCCATCGCTCACTTGACCAATGATCTACCACTAGAAGATTACTCAGGCGCCGACAAGTTTACTGGTATCAGAGTCTTCGACGATCAGTGGCAATCATGGTTGTCAAACACGTGAGTTTGACATAGTTTAGTCAAACTCGTGCTCAAAATCATTTTTGCTTAGACTCATAATAGATTTGGTTGAACTCGAGCGAAAAAATATTGACTCGATGAAACTCGAATGAGTTTACCATATTTGCAATGTTTAAAGACAAACCAATAAATGTTTCATTTTTCTAAAAACACCTATATTTCTGGTTAGGGACAAGACACGCGACGACAAGAAATTGGTTTGAATCACCTTTTCACGAGCCTATCATATAAAAATACCTAAAAATTTTCACGAGCCTATCATACAACTTTGTTGTTGAAAAATACCCAAATTAAAAAGTTGTGTTCTAATAACACCCAAAATTAGAAATAAATGATAAAATTAAAAACAAACTATCAAAATAGGAATTTTTTTTATTATCTAAATTTGAGTTTGAGTCAATTCATTAGTTTTGGTTTAAATCCTTTCTAATTATTAATCAACCTAACCCTATTTTCAACCCAAATTAACTTATTTTCCTTTTTCCAAAAACACATTCTCTATTGCCCTTTATTTAGCTGATTCCTTTACCCAACATCCACCGCAACCACATAGCCATGATTGAATTGGTGAAAATTTCACTCTTTATAAGATGTAGGAATTTGGCACGACCATGTTGCTTTTTAAGCTTTTAAGTCCATCTTTCTTCAACAACTTCCTAAATTTGAACTTGTCTTCAGTTTTCATTTCACCAATTAAAATTATTTGACAATGACTGAGTTTGTGGATTTTGTAGCAATTAGGTATTTTAAGCTTAGAATTGAATTTGAACTTGGAGGCAAGCTTAGAATTTGAAACTCGTATTTTGATTGGATCTAAGCGTGCGGAAACCCTCGTCTTCCCACAGTGATTTATTTGTGGATTTGAGAAACTGGTTTGTGTTGAATAAATGGTTTCTCAAACTTTCCTTAAGCCAAATGAGAAGATCTCTTAAACTTTTCTTAAGCCAAATGAGAAAATTGTCCAAATCTCAACCTTCCTTAAGCCAAATGAAAAGATCTCTCAAACCTTCCTTAAGCTAACTAGGAAAATTATTGACTTTCCTTAAGCCAAATGGGAAAATCGTATAAGTTTCTACCTTCCTTAAGCTAATCGGGAAGATCTCTCAAACTTTTCTTAAGCTAAATAGGAAAATCTCTCAAACTTTCCTTAAGCAAAATGGGAAAATTGTCCAAATTTCAACCTTACTTAAGCCAAATGGAAATATCTCTCAAACCTTCCTTAAGCCAACCGAGAAGATCTCTCTAACTTTCCTTAAGCCAATCAGGAATATTTCCCAATTGTCCTTAAGCCAAATGAGAAAATTGTCCAAATCTCAACCTTTCTCAACCTAACTAGGAGGATTTATCAACCTTCCTTAAGAAAAATAGGGAGACATTTTAATCTCCAACCTTCCTTAAGCCAAGCGGGAAACTTATCAGAACTTTCCAGAGGTAGTAGGTGGTTTCTACAATCAAAGCCTCCCTAAGACAATGAGCGATTTCTACAACGAGGGCCTTCTAAAGAGAGCTGGTGGCCTATTCATCAATAGTATCTTGAGGTAAGTACCCTCACCTTTGTATCAATTGTTACTTTGATATAAATTCATGCGAAACACAATTTATATCAAAGTGGAGGCAAACTGTTGACGCTTGATTTTTCGCCCCCCAAAAAATGCCCAATGATGAAACAATCCTAGCTCCACCAAATTTTCAGGCTTTTAGTCAAACCGATTTTTCTTCGAATGAGATTTTTACGATGTCTTATGTCTTTTTATCAAAATACCATTTTAAAATCGAGTCCCATTTTATTTTTGATTTTTCTCCGATTTCCTAGTTTTCAGTCCATGCAAAATTATTTTAATTAATTAATCTAGATTAGTTTTAATCAAATTTTTTTTTTTAAAAAACATATGTATATATTTATATTGCTTGAACCAAAACAAATTGGTTCAAATTGAACTAATTTGGTTCTATTTAAAGCCAAGACCCCCCCCCCCCCCCCCCCTTCCCCTTTACCATTTCTAAAATGTTGGCATTTTAGTTCATCCCTCTCTCCTTTTGCCACATAATGCTGGCGTTTTGTTTCTGCTTCTTACTCTTTGTTCATGAAGTGTGAAGTAGTAAGGTTGAAGGCAGAAAGGAAAAAAAAGAAGTGAGATATCAGATTGAAAGTGTTGACAAAAAACGAGTTGGAAGCAAAAGGGAAAGTGAAAAAAAGGGAAAATAGGGAACAGAAAAGCGAAAACGAAGGAAAAGTACATAGAGAGAGGATGGCACTCGATAGAGTTTGACCTTGGTGACGAAGAAGGTCTCCTCTGGCAAGCATAGGTGGTCTAGCGTGCGAGAGACAGAAGATGGTCAAGTGACAGGTGCCTTGAGGTTTTTGATTCCTTTTGGCTATAAAACTAGAAGTATGTAGAAGAGAAAGGGAAGAGTTTCAGAAAGGAGAGGGAAAACTTCAAAATTGAAAAATTAGAGAGGAAGCTTCATTAGAAAGCTTCAATGCTCTAAGAATTGGAAAATAGTAAGGAGAGTGTCTGAAATTAGGAGAGGAGATTGAGAACTCTAGGGATTTCAGATTTTAGGTTTTAAGGATTTTTGGAAAAAGGCTTTCGAAATCATCTTAATTCTTCTTCTTTCCTTATTGTGAGATTCCTGTTTTCCAAATCAATTTGAAAATAGGAATGAATTTGGGTAGTTATTTTAGAGTGTTCATCAAAAGATTTTTTCTTTGTGATTTCTTAAACATTCTGTCGAAGAAACCATTCTTGTAAAGAAACGTTGGCAACTCTAGTTGTTTTCTAAATCGACTAGTTTCGACATTGCACGTCAAATGTTTTGTCACTGCTTTTTGTAAAAACAATTTTGAAGTTTTGAAAAATGTTTAAAATTTTGGGAATGAACAACTAATATGTTATAATTACTCTACTTCCTCTAAATATTTATAAAATTTATCCATCAAAAAACAAGTTATTCCACAGATATTAGAAACAGAATTTTAACAAATAATACTATGTTATAATACAAAACATTATTCTATTAGAAACGATTACATCAATGCAAAAGTAGAAAATGATAATGATCATATCTTCTTAGGTTTATGTTCTGGTTGATGAGTGTACTCAAAATCAACATGAACAAAAGCTCTTTCCACTTCATCAAGTTGTTCCAATTTCTCTTGAAGTGTCTCTCCAATGTTATGAGCTTCACAAAGTGACATATCTTCTGGCAACACAATGTCTGCCTCTACAAAGTAATGGCAACCAAATGTGTATGCTCTAATTGTGTCGATATGCTTGATCTCTTTGTGATGATTCCAAATTAAATAAGTTAGCTTCGCTAAATATTCCGGTGGGGCTGTCTTTCCGATCAACGCCCAAACATTCTCCATCACTGTACCTGACCAGTTGCTTATTGTGTATAAAGCTATCTGCAAAATCATTTAAAAAAATAATTACTCAATTTTTGGTTTAATTTAATGCCTTTTTGTTTGATCAAACCAAGGACATTTCATCCTTTATTGCTTACTTAGAACCACACAGAGTGTATTAGTTTTTTGTTGTAGATAATTGGATGAAACTTTTGTGTAGTGGACACTGAGGAATGAACTCTTCTTAGATTAATCAAACATTCAAATACTCAAATGGTTCATAATTAATGTATTTTATTTGGCTAAAATTATATATATATATAATTAATAAAGGAGGTCGTCAATGTAGAGTATTCCCCCTTATAAACTTATGTCTCAGCAACGTAGTTAGTAGTAATTAGACTCTAGACCTCAACATACTACAATTTTAATAGTAAATAAAATGATCGATATATCACATTCTAATTGACTAAAATTTGTATCTTTATTTGAAGTATATAGTGTGAGAAGGGATAAAGTTAATTTGTGGATGAAATAATAACTTTGCTTAAACTTAAGTATGGAATTATATATTTACTTTTCTAAAGTTAAACAATTAAATAGTAGCAGTGTTTGACTTGATTTGTAAAATGTGCAATGCATTTTATCTAAACAAGTAGTAATTTTTTTATTAATTTAAAATTAATGATTCCGTTTCTTTGTAGGCAAAAACAAGTAAAGGAGAAATTGTGATGGCAAAAATAAGTAAAAGAAGTACTTACAAGTATAGCTCCAAGAGGATCAAGCCACCAGTAGAATTTAACAGCCAAAAGGGCACTGGCTAGACCTATTGAATTTGTAACTACATCAAAGAAATGATCCTGTGCATATGCTCTCACTATTTCGCTTTTGAATCTGCGACAATAAATCGTCAGCACAAATTTTATTACTGTAACTGAAACCATAATCCCAACCATCCATATTAGTTTGATAGGGTCTCTTTCTGGCTGAGCCTGCATAATTAATAAATTAAGACAATTAATCATCCAATACTATGATTTAATGAAAATACTTATGTAGACCTGTTGCATAAGAAAATAATATGAAATATTCTATTTTCTGTCCATCATTTTACAAATATATGATAGTATGTTTTGTTTTCCTATATTTGAATTATATTATATTTTCATTTTATTAATAAATGATGATAAAAATTAAACTAAATCAATTTTTTTATTATAAATGTAACATCATACTTTATCAAACCATATATATTTAATAAAAATTAATATTATATTTATAATCAGATTAATAAAACAATTCAATAATACACAACTTATTAACAAAAATAATACATATAATTTTTTTAAAATACCAGAACAAACTAAAACATTTATTGTGTATACCTTAGAAATGAGTTGTCTTCCTGATTCGAATAGAATTTGCAACCCAAGAGTTGCCATTACCGATGCAAAAACCACAATTCCCTAAAAACATTAAAATTTAATACAAGGTATCTTAATTTATTGACAAATAATAGCTAAAAAACTTAATTAGGTATTAATTAATTTTAAAGAAAGTATTAAGTACTCCGTTTTAAAAAAATAGGATAATTTCTTAAAAAGAACTAAAATTACTTCCATTTATCATTAATGTTTTATTAAATTAACTACATTACCCTCTACTTTAAAATATTCAAAAGTATAAACTTTCTTATTTACCATGGATAATATTAAAAAATTAATATTTAATACTAATACAAATATAAAAATTGCTTTATATTTTAAAATACTCTAAAATGAAAAATTGTCTTGTACTAATCGAAGTGAGTAGTAATTAGGTATTAATTAATGAATTAATTAATTACCACAGGTTGCATCCTCTGTTTGCCGATGGGATAGTGATATTGATTAGGCTTTCTCATAGAATAATCAGTAAACCACAAAATAAAACCAGACAATAGATCCAATAAGGAATCCACTGTTGATGCAATCACAGCCATTGATTTACTCTCAACTGAAGCATATACTTTTGCTAAAAAAAGTA
Source organism: Croton setiger (assembly GCA_948099555.1). NCBI lineage: Eukaryota > Viridiplantae > Streptophyta > Magnoliopsida > Malpighiales > Euphorbiaceae > Croton > Croton setiger. Next base: position 22,524 of record CANUEY010018064.1, on the reverse strand, counting down.
CTAAATTTGCAATATTTGATGCATAAATCGCAAGTTTTTCACTTCTTGCAAGATCTTTATGTTCACTGTCTGTTAAACCTTTTTGGTTCCCCAATTCCATGAAAGCATCCACTTCATTGAATTCCATCAGAAGCTTTTCCTGCCTTTTGTAATATTCTGCAATTTTCCTCTCTTTTCCTGGGCCAATTTGAAAGAAACACAAACTTAGCTGACCAATTATGTAAATATAAACAACTTGAAGGACTAATTTGATAATTATTTACGCTTGTTACTTACTCATTTTTTTCATAAATGATCCAATCCCAGATCGAGATACTTCACGTCTCTCCGGTAACTGGAATTGATCCATGTTGAGCCTCCACGACGGCACGCTCTCCACCACCGCCGGTTCTATCCCTCGAGGCGGTGGAGATAGAAGCTCCAATCGGTAATCGAAAGAGTCTGCTCGAGGGCTTGTAACAATCATGTTTAAGTAATAATTAATCAGAAGAAGAAGAGGAAGAAGAAGAAGCAATTAAGAGGTTAAGCAGAATAATAATCTCTTGCTTATAAAGACTTTTTTACATAGAGAGAGATACAATAAAAAAATTAAACAAATACTATATTTAGAGACTTATAATAATGAAGCGAAATTATAAGTTGAAATTTAAATATTACCTTGTTGCGTCATTTGTTTCGTCCATTTCTCAACTAATGAATTATAGTTTTGAAAAAATAAATTATGGGTATCTTTCTGAAGAATGTCGTCTTGAAAACCCAGAAGTTGGATTTTATAAAATGGTAAGCAGTTGTGTGTTTTTAATCATGAAAAAAGGTGATGATGAGTGGTAGCAGGTGAAGATGAGAGAAAGCATGCCTTGCCTTGCCTTCTAATGTTTTTTTTAAAAAGTAAGATGAGCAAAGGCGATGGATGCTGCTTATTGGCTTAGGCATATTATATCTTATCATGTCTCTCGAAGATTAAAAGCCAAAATTGGATATTTAATTAATTGAAAGTTACGCAATAGTGTGAAAAAGATATATCCTTCCCACTTTGTTAAAAAAAGATATATACGTCCACTAATTCCTAGTAAAACACGTAAGGAAATATCCAAGTTGTAGGTGCATTTTCATCCCTTTTCTATCACTACAATGGAATAAATATTCCTCATTTCTCTTTCAATAAGAATCAATTTTTACTTGCATTCTCCGATGATGATAATCTTCAAATTTTAATTGACAGATAATAACTAACGGCTTACTATTTTTGAGCAGATTTTCCTAATGTTAGATCAACAACTTTTTTCGCAATGGAGATTTACAATTGGGCCTATAAGTTTGTGTTAATATGCAATCAAGTCCCTGTATTTGATAAACCTACAATAAAGTCCCTAAGTGTTGTATCAGATTTTCTTGATATTTTCTATTAGATTAGTTAAAAGCAAAGAAAAAGTAGAAGGTAATAAGAATCCAAGAGTATAAACTTTGTGGATGAATAAATAATTAGATTTTTTATCTTTTATTTTATAAAAATTAAATAATGAAAAAATAAAAATAAATTTAATTAAATATTATATTTAAATGAATATTATTAGATTAAAGTGCATTTTCTTTATAAGTTGGAGGAATAAAATTAAATTCAATGGTCTTTTTCTTTGATAAAAGGATTAAATTATAATCTTTTCAACCAATCTAAGGGTAAATAGCAAGAAAATTTAACAAAAGGACCATATTGCTAAACTAAGTTATCATATGTTTATTAAAACACAAGAACTTGATTGTATATAAGGCTACAAACAAGCCGAGCCGAGCCGAGTATTATGCTGTTTGAGCTCGGCTCGTTTTAAATTTCACGAGCTCGAGCTCGTATTAAATTCCACGAGCTCGAGTTCGAGCTCTCAAATAAGCTTGAATTCGAGCTCATCTCGAGCTTGAGTTTTAGCTCACAAATAAGCTCGAGCTCGTTTTCTGCTGCTATTCGAGCTCGTGTTCGAACTCGTTAAGAGTTAGTCAAAAATCAAGAAAATTCATTTTTAATACCGTTTCAGTGAGAAAATAAAAATAGTAGTTTCAGTGTAAGAGAAATGAAATAGCAAAAAATGAAATGAGGGAAGCGGGTGGTTTGGTTGAAGCATATTTTTTAGTTTGGTACCAAAATTATGTCGTTTTGATAGGCTCGTGAGCTTATTTAATGAGCAGCTCGCGAGCCAATTAAACGAGCTACTCGCGAGCTTTTTTAAACGAGCTGGACCAGTCATCATATATGAGATATCAAACGGTATAAATTTAGAAACACTTTTCTCCCAGGACCTATTGCAGGTCGCGAGCCTAACTGCTTGGCTCGTTTATTAAACGAGCCTAAATTTTCGGCTCAAGCTCGGCTCGTTTATTATCGATTCGAGACTCGAGTCGAGCTTTTGTCGAGCGAACACCGAGCCGCTCGTGAACGGCTCGGCTCGTTTGCAGTCTTAATCGTATATAAACATAAAGCTTAGAGATCCAATTGTAAATCTCTATTTTTTAACTTAAACTTATTTATTTACATGTTTTGACATTAGTAAAATCTACTCTATAAATAAATAGCTAACTAAAATATAAATAATTATTATATTTTCTTTCAATTATTTTTACATTTTTTAGAAATTAACTGTAGCACCAAACAATAACATTAATATACTATCAATTATAAGCTATTCAGCATAGCTGATACCACACTACATTAACCGAATACTAATTTTGATGGAAAAAAACAGAACCTTAATATGCTAAAGAAACTTTAAACACTCTTTAAAACTTATGTTTAAACTATCTAAATATAGATTTTATAATTATTCAAAAACATTTTCCAATATTATTCATTGTTTATAAAAAAAAAAAAAAATTATCAAATTCTCACTTTTCCTTAAGAACAAAGGTATACGAATTGTCTCTCTATTAGGAAGGTTACTGGAAATAACGTCTACTAACAGTAGCTCCAATGACCAACCAAGCAGGACAAAATGAGCCTGCCACTTCCGATTCGAATGTGTGTCTTCCACATTAATTAGCGGCCATAAATTGAGATAGAAAGAGGGAGAACGATGGTGACTGTGACTTAATTTATATTGTCATCAGTTTATTTATTCCCTATTGTTTTATGTTAATTCTTCATGTGTGGTTTATTCTTTTGTGAGATTCAATTATAGAAGAATTTTAAATTAACTTATAAAGGTTCAAAACTATTCTAGTCTAATGATCACTATCAAGACTTCTCATATTAAAATTAAGAAACTCAATATGTTTTAAACAAACATAACACACAAAATTATAATGAAGTCAATTCAAAACAAATTAAGATCAATCTACAGCTAAAACTAATTCAATACTCAATACTCATTGTACAATTAGATTATCCACATAATAAGCGAATTATATAATTTATTTATCAATATAAGTAATTATTATAAAGTAAAAGTAAGACTATGTATACATGTTATAGAATTTTTTAGTCAATGCTAGTATTTTAATTTTTTTAGTTTTACTTTATGTATAAATATTTTCAAGTTTTTTTAGTATTTTAAACAATAAACTTATAAATAATTTTTAGTTCATTGGTACTTTTACTTTCAAAAAAAAAAATCATAATATTTACTATGAAAATGATAAAATTGATTATTGTATTATTAATAATTAAAAATTCATTTTTTTAAAATAATGAAAAGTTCATCATTAATTCAATGAATTCAATTACTTAATTATTGTTAGATTAATAACTATTAAATAGAAAAAGATCAAAGGTCTTATAATTAAATTTAACAAATTAAAAATTATGAAATATAATAAAATGATATATAAGATTTTTACTTTTACTATTATGCCATATCAACATTCTTTGATCAAGTTTATATATTTTATAGATAGATTAACAAATTAATAGTAATTCTAAAAGCGTAATGATGCAATGCATTTTTACAATTCCAAAGCATCACAAAATCATAGATTCTTTTTCTTGAAAAACCCTAATGGGAACTGCATCACTCATAAAAAGAACGCAATACAAGAGGTACTTTCTGTCAAATAGAAAGGCTAGCATGGGAACCAAACACTCGTGCAAAAGTATGAGTTGTCCCATTCGCTTGCCTAGATACCCAACCAGGGTATGCATTCGGGTAAAGGGAAAGTAAAACTTTACAGTCAAAAATTACATAACCAAATTGTGAATTATCGTGAAAACTGAAATACAATGCATAAGCAACCACCTGATAATAAAAAAGACAAAACTAAAAAACTGATAATTACATACAAGTTAAGATAACAATTCATGCATAGCGAGAGTATCCATTAAAGAATAATTATTGTAATAACTTTATACCTATATGTATCATTCTTTTTTTTATCATATATATAACATATCATATATATATATATAATAAATTACAAAGTTTTTTTTTACATAACATTTTATACGTGTGATGCAAAATGTGGGAGAGAGGCACTAGTACCATCTACCTTTCACTGCAGAAAACAACCTTTAACTGACCAGGCGGCTCAAAGATAATCTCTTTAGCAAAACAATCCATCTTTGCATGAAGCCGAGATAACCAATCCATACCCAAAATAATGACAAAATCATGAAAATGTAAAAGTATCAAAACCGCCAATAACATCTGTCCCCCAATAACAATCTGACAATTTGGGTATAACAGACTTACTCTCACAACCTCTCCTAAAGGTATATGTATAGAAAGGTTATACTCGAACAGTTTATGTTGTCTATGTGTTTAGGATGATAATGTGATGAAATAAATGAATACGAGGACCCAGGGTCTATAGGTGCAAAAGCATAAGTTTCAAAATCATTAAAAGGAGACTTTACCAGCAATCACTTTAGGAGCAACCAACGCCTCATCTCTGGTCAAAGCATACACTTGGGCCTGAACAGTAGCTTGTGCAATATTCTGCTGGGGACTGGCTTTACCCATGCCACCCCTAACCTGGGTGGGATGACCCCTGCCTCTGCCTCGGCCTCTACCATATCCTGACCCGACCCCACTAGTACGGGTGATCTGCACCGAAGCCTCAAATGGTGCATGTTCCTGCTCTTTCCTCTTAGGACATTCATTAAGGTAATGTCCTTCTTACCATACATATAGCATGCGCCGATATATTGTCGACACTCACCTCAGTAGTGTCGACCACAAAAAGTACACAGTGGCTTCGACGGAATCTGGCTCCATCCTCTACCCAAACCACTCTGAAAAAGATGGGTTACCTCTCTGATCCCTGCCTGTGAACTCCCTTGATAACCCTGTGCTCTACCTCGAAAACTAGAAGAAATAGATGGTCGCTGATTCGGACGCTTTCGGGAACTATCCATATCTTCAGTCTGAACTGTACCCTCTTTCTTTTGCCGGGGAACAAATGGAGGTATCTCTTTGTGTAACCTCTCTACTTTGATAGCAACAGCACGTAAATTGGAGAAGGACCTCAAATCACCAAGTGTGATCCGAACACGTATCTCCCATCTCAAACCTTCCTCAAACCGGCGGCACTTGTCCTTCTCGGAGGCTACCAGAAAACTAGCATACTGTGAAAGCTAAGTAAACCTCAACTCATAGTCTGCCATGCTCATATCACCCTGAGAGAGATTGAAGAACTCTCTCTGCTTCTGATCTCTCTAAATCTCTGGCGTGTACTTATCCTTAAACTCATAGAGGAAATCATCCCATGTCAGAATCGGAGGTCGAACCATGGAATTTGGAACTATCTTCCACCAATTATAAGCATTAAGTGATACACTATAGTCTCTCCATCATAATAAACACCCTGTCAATCCGCTCAAGCCAGGCCTCAGCAGGATCTGTAGTGCCAAGAAGTAAACCTCGCCCAACTTTCTGAGCTCCTTAAAATTCCTCTTACTCACAACAGGTACATTACTAGGGCCAAATGCATGATGTTCATATGATTCCTTAACAGAAAATACTGAGCCAGTTGAGCCCTCTGAGAATCATGAACTTGCTCCATGATCCTATATACATATAATATGTCAATATATGATCCTATTTACAAATGAATTTAATATTTTAAAATAATCATAATTTTGAATTTTAAATTCAAATTTATTTTGTATTCCAAATATAATAAGTAAATTTACGAAAGAATATAAAAAATTTACTAAATTTATTTGTTACAAATTCCCCTAAAATATAGTATAATTCCAATGCCACGAAAGTATTGGAAACTTAAACATCTTATCAATCAACAAGAATGTCCACTCATGATTTAATATCTAAAATCTTTAGACTTATCAAATGGTCATGTAATTTGTTCCTACCTTTTGGGGCTTTGTCCTTGTATAGAAGTTGGTCGGGTTCATAGTTATAAAAGCTCATTGTTTAGCTAAGATTGTCTTTCACTATGTGCACCATGTTGTCTTGGATCATGTTGTCTTGGATGATGAACTGTTTGATTATTTCCTTCAAAATAATGAAAACTACCTTTCTCTTTAAAAAAGAAAGTCCGTTCCCTTGTTACGTCAAAATAATGAAGCACTTCTTTAATTCAATAAAATTTCTATTTTTTTGCGAAAATTACAAAATTTTACAATTGTTATATAGTATTAACTATTTTAAGAAAATAATAAAAAATTAATATTGAGAATGAAGTACTTTCAACAGTAAACTTTTAACGATGAACTCTGAGCTTCGACTCTATTTTTTATGAAAATGAAGATACGAGCACCTATAAATATTATTTTAAAATAAAATAACTAGATTATATAAAACTTTAAAAATCTGAAAGTTATTATCTCCACTAATTATTAATTCTTAAAGGTGCTTATATCTAAGAAGCTATAAAATAAGGTTTGACCCCAGAAGATGGATTAATAATCACATTCAATCCCCAAATGCTAGTTTATATATTTTGAATAAATTAATTAATCATTCACCCAACTTGTTAGTATATTCTTGAGTATAAAAAAGTAATTTTTATTAAGGGGAGGTTATAAAAAAAAGTTAATTAAAAGGAAATTGTAAGTCATAATTAATCAAAGCGGATGTTCTTTCTTACCAGTTTCACTTTCCTAGGAAGATTCAATAGAAAACACTTGTTGTATTAAAGTTTAGAAAAATGATAAATTAAAATACATGGATAAAAAATGTTAAAATAGTTTAGAAAATTTTAAATTTTGAAAATTTATATAGTAAACTCGTATAACTTTTATTTAATTTTAGATTGTAAATTCGTTGGTAAGTTTTTCTTAAATGTTTTTTAATGATGGTTTCAATTTTGTTTACTTAATTTTTTTTCTTCATAGTTAATAAGTTTTTTTCAACTAAAATGAAAAAATTATTATTTATGATAAATTGGTAATAATATTAGAGTCAATATGCTTTGACAAGAGTGATGACTAATGAAGTTGCATGAAGCACGCGTAGCATGGAGCAAATGCCAACACGTTAATTTTTCTCAGAAACGTGTCATATCATCACTTATCGTCACATTATATCTTCCCTTTCCGATATTATATAGTTCTAGAAATAATTAAATAGGGAATTTAGCAATAGCAACGTTTTGTAATCGCTGTAGGAAAACAATATGTCCGGAGCACAAGGAGCGCAGCCACCAGGGTCGAGGACGGCGACGACATATGAATCGGTTACCGGAGGAGACAACAGAACGAAGGTGAAGCTACAGTCAAAGGAGGATCAAGGAATGATTCAGATTGATAAAATACAGGACAAGGTTGAAGATGCTGCTGGAAAAGGTGGACCTGTTTTTGGGGCTGGTCAAGATGATAACAAGAATGATTTGGGAGTCACTGGTACTGGCCCTGCCTAGTAGTTGTACCCCTGCCTTAATTACTGTATATAATTAATAAGATGGTATTTTGCCTTCAGTTTGTATGAAATATATCTACTCAAAACTTCTCAACAAATTATGCATGTTTACTATTTAAGCATATTAGTAAAATTTACAGACATATTAACTTTCACATATATTATTGATCACAATTTTTTAATTTTATTAAAATTTTAACTAAATAAATATTTTTTGTGAAAATTTAACGTTAATTCAACCATGTCATAATATATTTGAAAAGGGAAGGACTTAAGCAGAAAGTTACCACCAAAACACAGCCTCAGCTGGAGTTTCCTCTGCCTGCTGTTCTGTGATTCGAGAAGTATGACCCGTATTTTAACCAGATCACTATTACCTTCATTTTGGAAAAAGAAAAAGGAAAAATTATTATTTCCTCCCTCAGTTTTACTGAAATTTATTATAATCTCCTTGCGTTTTTTTTTTTTTTAGAAATAGACCATTGTATCCCCCATTTATTATACTTTAAACTTCTGCCTTTTATCTTTTTCCGTTAAAAAATGTATATTTTTATTAAAAAAGAAAATTTTCAGGATCAAATGTTAATTTTTCTTTAAATCTGTGTCCTCTTTCTACTCTCTCACAAGACCTGAAAATCGGACTAATTTCTTTCCCCTCTCTCATAGGACCTGATAATCGACCAGCATGCTTAGTCGGTTGTCATCACTTCCAGGCTAAGCCACAACCGCCATAAGCAAGCTTGGTCAATGAAGAACAATTTGGCATCAGAACCCACCAAAACCACCATAAGCAAGCTTGGTCAATGAAGAATATTTTGGCACCCGAATCACCTCTTGCCATTGCCTTCTTTGTCCTAAAAACTGGCCAATAATTACGATGGAACGTAGTGCTGCCTATTCCGACGTTTTATGAGCAACACAAGGCCGCTAATAGACTACCTAGGGAGTCTTACAAGGCCGCTAATAGACTCCATGATGATAAGGGAGTTTTACTGGCTACATCTCTGGCACTGATCGGCTAGAAAGAGAGTTTAGCTCAACTGTTTTGACTCGCAAAATGTAAACGCCAAAATCAAGGCATTTAAGCGGTCATCTTACCATTTTTAGAATCCTCGAGTAGACAGCTTTAGCTCCGAAGCGGATTTGGAGACTAAATTTTCAGATGTGGATTTCAAAAAAAGAATAAATTTGATAGGAAAGAGTGCAAAATTAATAGGAAGAAAATAAAACAATGTATAAATAAAATAACGACTATACATATAACAAACGCAAATAAACATAATAAGAAGTAATGGTGAAAGAAATCAATAGATCTTAGATCTAAAATTACTTCAATTGTGTAATTTTTGTTCTTAATCAATCAATGTGACTGTTGTTCCTACATGAAGATATTCAATAAAAACAATATAGAAATGCACAAAAAGAGAAATAATCTGAGAACAAACATGGTGTAAACTAGAAAATAACATGCTGATATTGAACAACAAAAAAACTTACTATACACCCTATTCCAAGTTTAATAATAATAAAAGGAAAAAGAAAATCTTTGAGTTAATAACCCCCAATCTAGGATTAAACGTAAATTTTCCTACATACTCCATTTTAATTTGAGATTAGGGCGGAATGTATACGTGTTTTAATCATATATTTAGGAGATAGGGAGAAGAGATAAATAAACAAAGTTAAGTTATAATACAATATCTGACAGTCAATCGTTCTGCCGGATTTGAACAAAATCTTGGAAGTGGGTGCGAAACCTTAAAATAACAGATCTTCACCTAGAGAATGGATAAATTCGAATTCCTTGAGATGAGAGAGAAAACTGGATGCTTGGATCGGTGTCTTCTATAATAAAATTGATTTTTACCCACTGAATTAACTGGATTTCTTTTTAAAGTTTTTTATTAATTTTTCTTTTAGAAATAAATTAGAGTGATAATTTTTTTAAATTATTTTTTGTGTTCAACGGTCTTTATTTTTTAACTTTTTTCAAATTTAGATTTAGCCTCGTATCCATTGTTTGGCGCTTTTTCCTCTAGTGTGCTGAATTTTCATTAAAAATTAAAAAAAATTGTTTTTCTTCTTTCAAAATAAACCTTTTTCTTACTTAGGCCTTCACTTTCCTTTTTAAAAAAAAAAATTCCTTTTTCTTCCTTCAATCTTGAGAAAAATTAAATATATATATATATATATATATATATATATATATATATATATATTTATTTATTTATTTATTCATGTATTATATTTAATTTATTGCATTTGATGAGTCATCTAAAATGACATTAACAACCTTCTGGATCACGAAATAGCGTGTACCTAAACAATCCATTTGTAATATAGACAACAGCGAAAAATTTCTAACTCACATGAACGATTCCACCTGATCCATTTGGGTGGTAAAATGATTAGCAAGATTCACTTGCAATTCCATATTTCACCTATGTTAGGTATATTGCTTTTCTAGCTAGATGGAACCTTTCAGTCCAGCCATCCTCGTCATGCATGTACTTAACCTTTGCGTATGATTTTGTTTCTCTCATTGCCTTTTGGTCTGAATTTGTTTTCTTTAATGAAATTGGCATTTTATTTTGTGCAATTGTTTTGATTCTTCAATATACTTATGGCTACTGCCCAACTCCGTACTCTTTAATTTTATTATGCACATGTGAAGGGGAGGATAGATAGGAAATAGAAACCCTTCTGCCTTAGCCAATTACACCTTAAATTTAGCTAATAATAGTTTTTGGCTTTTAAGTTATTTTTTTTTATAGAAACAGAAAAATGCTGCTTTTTTTATTAGTTTTTTTTTTTAAAAAAAAAAGTTAAAAGTAGAAAACACAAACAAAGTCAAAGACGGTGATTTATGGCCTCAATTGGATTTTAGAGCATATAGTAAGTTTCCCAAACTTGATTTATTAGGGGGTTACCACTTTTGAGCATGTGGTTTCTGAACAAGTTCACTTATACATCATTCTTGAATTCTTGGTTAGACCATTACTATGGATTATCACGCAGTGCAAAGGCATAGAGCAATTTGTAATCACTGAACAAACTGGCATTGCTCTTACGCTTGATCCAAAACCAAATGAGGTGATTTGAATTCTGATATTTAGCCTGTATTAGACGGATAATCACTCAAGAACTAAAATCGGATCTCCCTATTTCTTTCCTTATTTTAATCTTACATTTTAGCTAAATTTGACATTTTTTTTAGAAGGAAATGCAGTAGCGCATGGAATAGCTTAATGGTTATAAAATAGTTTTGAATAGTAGTACAACCTCTGAAAATGTATTCTATTTTTGGTAAGTAGACATCCTAACTTCTTTTTTACTTTTCAGCAAGTAAACTTACTCTATAAAAAGTGAAACTTTCTGAGAATATAAAGCAGGAGTTTTCATGACCAAGTAAAAATATTCACTTCATACTAATTCTGTTAATAGAACATAAAAATTGTAATATGTTTATAATTAGAACAATCTATAAAATAGAAATATATTATGCATATTTTCACATGGGAAGATAATTACAATTAGATTAAGAACTTGTAAAAGTGAAAAGTAGTGTAAAAATTGTAAGAATGCTATCTTTGATGCACACAAATTAAAAGGGTATCTTTAGGAAAAGCCAATAGATCTTGACGGACGGCTATTTTTCCATTACCAAGTAGTGATACATATATCTAAGACCAAAACCTCCATATTTCTCTACAAAATAACTAAAAACTTCATTTCGTGCTATTTAAGAGGTTCATCTCTCATACAACTCACAATTTCAAACCAACAAAAAGTAAATTAATGCATGCTACATCCTTCTTCATCAATTAAACTATTTGTTTCTCATATATTATTATTATATCTACACGAAAATGACATGACTGTTTAGAGTTTCTATTATTTTTTTTACTAAATTGTATTTATGTTTACTGAATTGTATTTTACATTTATCGAATAGTATTTCTGTTTACTGAATTGTGTTTACCTCTAAGAATCATCAAGCATCAATAAGAATAAGTAATAATTTTCATATTTTAGTGTGATTATTTAAGTTTTTATGTTTTTTTTTATCAATTCCTTAAATTCAATAGAAGTAAATTAGAATTAATAAGTGTCAATAGGAATTAGTAATAATTATATTCTTTAGTTGAATATGAAAATGTAGAATCAGTCAAATTCAATAAGAATTAGTAATTCTTCAATGTTTATATTTTTATTCAATTTTACTGAATTTTTTTATTGAGTATTATTGATATTTATTAAAATTTAGTAAGCTCTGTACCTTCATCTTTTTCACCGAGTTGAAACTCTGAGCACCATAGATATCTAATATTTTCAACGGTTAGAAAACTTAACAAATTATATATTATTAAAAAATTATCGACCTATAAATTATGTTTAAGAATCGATAAGAATGAATATGATTTTTTTAACATGATTCTTTTGAATTTTTTTATGTATTTTTCGGATTATATTTTTTAGATTCATTAAGAGTTAATAAAAATGAGTAAGATTCGATAAAAATTAATAAGAATTAATGAAAATATGTATCATTAAGAATCAATATTAAAAATAAATAAAAATCTATATCATATATCATCAAAAATCAAATAAAAATGAGTAAAGATTTTATTTTCATAATTCTTTGAATTTTTATGCATTTTTTAATTATATTCTTTAAATTCAATAAGATTCAATAATAGTCTATAAAAATCAATAACAATTTTTTTATATGATTTTTTCAATTTTTATGCAGAATCAATAAGACTCAATAATAATATTTAGAATCATTAAACTTCAATAACAATATTTAAAAATCATTAAAATTCAATAAAAATAATTAAGAATTATTAAAATTCAATAAGAATGAGTAGTTCTTCAATGTTTATTAATTGTTATTAACTTTAATGAATTTACTGTGAACTTCATCTTTTTTATTGAAGAAACCCTAACTGCAATTGATGAGCTAAAATTTTCAACGACGATAAAATCTAACAAATTATATATCATTGTAAAACTATTGACTTGTAAATTCTGAATATGATATCAAATCAGAGATTTATCGCTGGTAAGATAGATGAATTGAAACTTGAAAGATTTCGAATATAAATAGAACCTGAAACTAGATCCAAACTAAACTCACCTTTTCAGCTGCCATTCGTCAGAGCTATGATACCAGTTGAGGTTGTCGTCGCTTAGACTAGTGTTTGGCAATGTTTGCTAGTCAATTCTAGCAATGGATGGACAACAAAAGACGTGAATAGGTATGTAATAGTTGAGCTCTTTTTCTCAATTCTAAAATTTTATATTTTTTAATAAATAAAAATAAATTAATTTTTTATTTACAAATTTAGTTTTGAAATTTATAAAAATGTCTAAACCTAAAATTGATATTTCATTAATTTAAAATTTTTTTTGCTAATATTTAATGTGTATAATATAATTATGCTATTTTACTGATTGTGCCCTTTATTAACAAATAATTAAAATGTTGAACAAAGAGACATGCTTTGAGTTAGGCATGACAATGGGCTGGGTCGGCCTGTTCGGTCTGCTTGGCCTAGCCCGCCAAAAGTCTGGTCCGGCCTGCTATTGAACCGTAACCGATCGAATCGTGACCAAAACTGGTTGGTTGGCGGGCTAAATCAGGTTCAATGTTTTTTCAAACCATAACCGTTACGAACTGCGAACCGTTGTCGAAATGTTTAATTTAAAAAAAAGGTGAACCGCCAGTTAACCCGCCCGTTGCCGTACTACTGGTTAACCAGCGTCGGGTCGATTCCGATTCATTTCCCCCTTGAACTGTGGCTAGACGGGCGCAGCCAAAACCGCCCCGGCCCGGCCCGCCCGGAGCAACCTCTACTCTGAGTTGATTACAAAGGGATCTATATGAAGATCAAATAAGAGACGTTTTTGTGAGAAAAAAATAAGAGACAGGTGGGAGAGAAATGTCGATTCTGTGGGAGAAGAGCGAAACATGGAGGTGGATAGTCAGGAAGACTAGAGACTCCAAGCCTTTCTTCTTCACCTTCGCCACCATCTGCGGCGTCGTTCCTGGTGTGATCGGCTATTGCGTTATGCAGGCTACCAACTCCCGTAACCCGGAGCTTGAAGCGCGCCTCCGCCAGAACGCTCGCCCCGAAACCCTGGTACAATTCCTTCCTATGGATTCTCTTTTTAATCCCTTAAATTACTTTTTACTCTGAAGATTCCTACCAGTCCTAGTATTTACTTTTATTTTGGCTTGAGCATGGAGGATTATGTTAGAATTATTTAGTAATTAATTCTATACGTATGGCATAGGACAGTCAAATTTTATTAGATTTAATTAGTTGATTAAATTGTGGATCAAATTAGGTTGCTAGATTTTCTGTGTGAAAATTTGCCATGATTGATTGATTATTGATTTTGGAATTTTTAATCAGACTTGGGAATCTTTGATTTTTTGGTTTTTTTGGAATCAAATGTGCTATTTTTTTTTGTTTGTTTTTTCGAATTAAAAAAAAAAAAATTAACTTTGAGATGATCTTCGGAAACGAAGAACACAGAATTAGGCTTTAAGTTTTGGTGATTTCTTGGCCGTTTCTTAGACACCAGTGGCTTAAGGGATGACTATAAGCCTTCATGAGTTTGCCGCCGGTGAGTACAGAACGGCTATAAGCCTTCATGTATATAGTTTCTTTTGCATAATATAGTTCTAATAATTCCATTTGCATAACACAAGAAGATATGTTGTTCTAGAATTTGGTTCAGGTGTTGTGCTTTTTGTGTAGATTACTCTGAGAAGAGGACCTCTGTTATGATGATTTATGCTTGAATCTGAATTATTGAAGAAAAGAACTCTTTGTTTTATGAAAATTTGAACATTGCTCTGACTGCCCTGATATAGTGTTCAGAGTTTGTTCATCTTTGCACACACTATGGAAGAGAATGAATCCTCTACTTAGCTCTAAAGAACATAAATAGAAGGCAAAAGAAAGCCCTCTACTTGAATTGGATAGCATTAAGAGACCCCTTAATAGATTGTTAAAGGTGGAAGTTGCATTTAGAGAAAAGGTGACCTGGACTCTTGGTGCAATGAGCAAGCATGTAAGTGGGTGGCATAAGGCATGTGGTATTGAAGATGGCACATAATCCTGCATAAGGACAAGCATTCATAATAATGACACAAAGCTACAAAATATTTTATATATTTAGAACCCAAATAAAAATAGAATAACAGATATCTTAACCAACATTATTTTATTCTGCTAAATTTGGATAATACATTAATAGAGCAGAAACATTAAAAATAGAAGAAGAAAATTAAGGATTTAATTGATAGTTTAATGTTGACTTGGTTTACCATTCATGCTTCTCAACAATCTTCTTATGCTTAACAAGACTGCTTGGTAATAATTTATGCAACTTTCATACCCCTTTGATTAGTGAGCTATAATGCACTTTTGCTAGGCTTGTTGCTGCTATTCAACCACTAGGCTGTTTCTGTATGTCTATATGTTTTATCACTAAGATCCTCCAAGGACCTTAAGATAGAGGCAGAAATTGAGAGAAGCCGTTCATAGCCTGACAAATTTTGATGGCCTACTGTCAAGCATCCGGTGCCATTGTTCCTGACCTTCATGATGATTGCACAATCACTGGTAAAAAGGAAAGAAAAAGGATTCATCTTTGATCTAGTGAAAACAAGATAGATTCTTGTTATGCGGCAGGCATCCTTGAAATATTGAAGGGACTTGAATAATGCAGTGCAGGACAGTGAGTCAGTGACTATGCATTAATGGTAGGACATATGGTCTAAATCCAATCTCCATACGCTGCATAAGAACTTCTTGTTGTTTTTTATTTTGGGTTCTATTTAGGGAAATGTCATTGTGCTCATACGTATACTAAGAAAAAGGTGAAAGAGAATTGAACAACAAAAAAGTAGAGATGAGAGAGGTAGAAGGAGATCAGAAGGATGTATTTGTGTTTTCGACATTTAAGTTATTTGAAACCTGAAGAAAATATTGATTTGGGGATGAAAATTCAAAAACATTGGTGATGAATGCAATTTTGCTTCCCATTAATTTGATGTATCACATTATATCAGGGTCTTCATATTTTACACAAATGGTGATCATTCTAAGATTTGAGGAGCTGTCGTTCGAGGATTGAGGGCATGATTCATTCCAAAAATTTGGTTAACTAGAAGAAGACCGTATACTTCACATTTATGGTAATCATCAAGAGTTGTTCAATTTGAGTTTTCAGGAAGTATGATGCCTTAATATCCGATATTCATAATTAAAAGGTTTTGATTTGACATATTTTGCTATCTGACTTCTGTTTTTATGTTGGAAGTCAATGAAGTCCTCATAGAAAAAAGATAGTGGATGGAGGGGAAAGAAACAGGAGGTGGTGGGTTTGTTAGTCTTAGGGGGTTGGTTGACATTTATCTTCAAAGCATTGAACTAGCAAATTTATGGTTCAGTGTAGAATTGTGCCGTGAAAGTGCATCATGCTTGTAACCTAAATGTGTGTTGATCCCTGAACTTGAATACTTTGCCTCTCCTGTAATGTTATATCCTTCCACGTAAAGTTTGAAGATTTGTTTAGATTTAGGCGTACAACCAATGCGGCTAACTAGAGGGAAAAAAAGAAAACACAGTTCATTTTGGTTATTTGTTGCTATTATGAAAGATAATTGGAGAATTGGTTGTATTTTGATAGATAGCATACATGTAGATACCCTCTCTCTAGGGCTTATCATCTGTGTGCACTTTGAACTTTGCATCATGCTTGTAACCTAATCATTAGAGAATGTCTGTTGTTTACTGAACATGAAAACTTTTCCTCTCCTGTAATGTTATATCTTTCACAAAAATTTGAAGATTTGTTTTGATTTAGGCATACAAGCAATGCCTCTGACTAGAGGAAAAAAAGAAACGCAGTTCATTTTGGTTGTTTGTTGCTACTATGAAAGATAATTAGAGAATTGGTTGTTGTACTTTTGATAGATAGCATACATTTAGACGGCCTCTCTAGGGCTTATCATCTGTTTGCACTTGGAACTTCGCAAATCATTACATATGCACCCTTTTTTGAACTGTCCTAGATAAGCTCTATTTCCAAAAATTGTCACAACTACACCCTATTTCAGAATGTTTTACAAGCTTATCTTCAAAATTTGTCACTGTTACACCCTATTTTGAAATTGAGGACGTAATTGACTGAAATTAAAAGTTCTGTGGATCTAGCATGATTAAAAAAATACCCTCACAACAATGTGTAAGATTCCAAGTCAAACCACTTTCCTCCTGCCTCCCATGGTCACTGCCACAGCTGGTGCTACCACCATTGCTGCTCTCACAAGAATTGATCAAAATCGAAACTGAAATCAGTGTGATTAAGAGGAGAGTGCTGGATTCAATCTATTGATGTAGAGGCCATTTGATGATTGAAATAGAAAATTGGACGCGATTGTTACAACCTGTCAAGTGACAGACCTTATCATTTTATGTAATTACTTCCAAAATTTAAATTTATAATGCAACTGTGACAATTTCAGCAAATTAGTGTATAAACTAGACAAAATCCAAAGGATGCAAATGTTATGGCCTGTGAAGTTGAAAGTGCACGCAGATAAAAGCCCTCTCTGCTGTACCTTATCTTTTAGGTGTTATTTGGACTTGTAATAAATAAAAGATCAGTTGTGTAACTTTGTGATGTTTGTGTTATAGTGTGAGAAAGTGCAACTGTTCAATTCAGTTTAATCGGTTGTAACTGAATTGAAGCCGTTGTAATGTAATGTGATGTCTTAATTTCGAACTGTTATTGCAAAAAGCAATTTGATTTTGTTCCCGGACTCTTTCCGACAATGCAGTTTTAGCTCTTTTTCTTCTGTCCTGATTGTGTACGGTATTTCTAGTAATTTTATCCTCTTGATATTGAAAAGTTCTGTTTTGTGAAATTATAAACAGATGATGGGGAAGGTTAATCAAGAGAGACTAGCAGAATACCTTGGAGAGCTACAGAGGAAGCAGGACACCAACGACCGATATGTTGCGGCTCTGAGAGGGGAGACCTTAATCAGGAAACCTTACCAGAGAATTCAACCGATACCCAACCACGACCAAAAGGAAACTGCAAAGGAGGATATTGAAAAGGTTAAAAAATAATTTACCAGATGTGGCATTTGTGTTTAGTAGATTTATGTTGCCGTAAAGGGGATTTCTTGAGTTGGTGCTTTTCCATCTGTGGACTTGGATTTCAACATTTATATGTCTACTTTTGAGTATGTTGAGCTTCTTAACTCTTTCCTGTTAGCATAATTGCAGTGATAATTGATATGAAATACTCTAATCAAATTTTGTAGAGCATTTTTTATTTGGTTTTCCTCTTGTTTTTTAAACCCGTACTCGAAAATCCGAATCTGACTAATATAATAATATATGAACTATCTCCGATTCAATGAAATAGAAATTTTTACTATTTATCTCCACTTTTTCTCCATAATTTTCTTTCCATTTTACTCACAAGTTACATTACATTCATTCAATAAAAAAATTGGGTTCCACAACTCACTTTGGGTTCCACAAATCATTTTCATTAAAGAGGTAATTATTTTCATTAAAGAGGTAATTATTTATAGATCTATCAGATTTTGTGTAATATACTCTGAAATTCTTTTATTTTAGAAATTATATTAATAGATCTTTCAAATTTTAAAAACTGTATTATCAGCTCCTTCCGTCCAGAAACGGCGTTAGTCAATTGAAAAAGTCAGACGATTTTAATTAAAATTTTCAAAATGACAAAACTATCATTTGATTTATTTAATCGAACCATACTAATTAAACTTAATCTTTAAATTAAAACCTTATATCAACTTTTTATCTTCTCCAACTCTTCATCTTCTTCAACTTTTTATCTTCTTCCCCTTCATATTCTCTCTTTCTTCATTTATCAGATTCTTCTCCTCCTTTGTCTCACCTCATCTCTTCATCTCCTTTTTCTTTCTTATTTTACCTTCCTCTTTTTAAAAATTAACCAAAAAAAAAAAATAAAATCTAACACCGGAACAACAATGGCTGCAACTCACGGAAGTGAAGCTTTGCCATTTTTCAGCTCAATTACTTCCTTTTTATGTGAAATTGTTTTCATTTTTTTTCTTTTTTGATTAATTTTAGTGTATTTTCATTTGGATATTTTTCTATTTGCTTCGATCGATCTCCCTTCCCATTTCAATTTTCTTCTTCCTCTGTAAAAATCTCTTATTTCTTCTTCAAAGTCTGTCTTTTTGGTTTGGGCTTTGTAAAAATCTCTCATTCTACGCTCAGATCTTATTTGTGCTCTTTCACAAATGTTTTGCTCATCATAGGCATAGAGTAATCGGCCATTATAAGATTAACTTTTAAATTCTGCAAATAAATCCAAAAACCATTTATTTCCTCGTTCATTTTCTCAGCAACCAAACAGAAATAAACAAGAAATAGAAACTATGTGAAAAGAACAAATAGCAAAACTTAAGCTAGCCAAAAACAAAATGACAAAAAAAAAAAAAAGATCAAAAAGAAAAGCCAAAACAAAAAAAAAAAAGAAATAATAAACGCAAGAACAAGAAAAAGAGAAATCAGATAAGAAACGAAAGAAAGAAAAAAAACAAAAAAACAAAAAAAAATACTAACAAAAAAGAAATCAACAAAAGTAACAAATTGAAAGGAGCTTTCTTTCTTTCAAAAATGGCGAGAACAAGAATGAAAAAGGACCTCTGCCTATAAACGGAGAAGGAAGAAGATCGAAAAGGAAGAGGAGCAATTTTTCCAAAAAAAAAAAAAAATCAGAGGTTAGAGAGAAAAACTTTAGGTGTTAAAATAATGTGGAATTATTGTTAAGAATAAGTAAGGAGAAAGAAGAAATGGTTTGATTTAAAGATTGAATTTAATTAACATGGTGCGATTCAAATAAATCAAAAGTAATTTTGTCATTTTATTAAAAATTTAATCTAAATCGTTTGACTTTTTTAGTTGATTAACGTTGTTTCTGGACGGAAGGACCTGATTGTACAATTTTTAAAATCTGAAAGACCTATTAATACAATTTTCAAAATAGAAGTACTCCAAATATATTACGCAAAATTTTAGAGACTTATAAATAATTATCCATTCATTAAATAATAAGGGACAATTTAGTCCACTTTCTATTCAAAATATCAACTTTTCCTATTATTTTAATACATTCATTTGCTCTAAAGTCTCTATTTCATATAATTTTTTTTTGGATAGTAATTATTTTTATATAATTATAACACTAAAATTTTTCCCGTGGGATTGACAATATATATTTAGGTTGAGAGAATTTATGTTTGGAAATTAAAATTTGATGAGAAACGTTATAATATCATGATATTATAAAATAATAGTCCTCTGTCCCAAAATATGAGTATATTTTTATTTTGGGGTGTACATATGTTTTTCATTTTATGATGTCCATAAATATATGTTTTTATATTTAAATTACTATTATTATTTTTTGGCTTTATATATAATTTCACACCAACTTTTTGAATGTTTTTCTAAATGAAACCCTAATATTTAAACGTATACACAATTTAACATTTGACGTTTTAATGTATGCACAAATTGATATCTTATGTTATCATTTGTTTACAAAATGACATTTTGCCATTTGCATGAAACAAATGCGGTTTCAAGGATAAAAGTGAAATTTGTCTAGAAATTGAGGACCAAAATCAACTGGCTTAATGTATATTTTGACACCTAGCATTTAGCTGTTTATCCAAATGGGACTTTAACGTTTGAGTGTGCATATTTTGACATCTCATGTTTTAGAATTTGTTATCTTCTTCTCACTTAGCCAGTTTTTTAAATCAAACTTTGGAAGTTCGTTGTCGACTCCACATGGTATGGACCGATAAGCCGTGACCACTATTGGCTAGTCCTTGCCATGGTGAGTCGCATAAGGTAGCGGATGCAATAGCCAACCAAGCTTCATCATGGGAAGTTCTTAACAGATTGGCAAAGAAGCCTTTCGTCATCACTTTAGGAAATGTGCCATGTTATGTAAAATACTATGTTAATAGATTCGAGAAGGATGAACAACCATGGTACTATGATCCGTGAGAGTTTATGAAAGAGGGAACTTTCATTGAAAATGAGAAAAGCCGATATGATTACCTTAAGGAAGATGGAAACACTAGATACTGGTAGGAGACGTCCTGTATAGGAGATCCTAGGATGGAATCTTATTAAGATTTATGTCCGTAAAAGGAGTGGATATTATGGAAAAGGTGCATGAAGGGGTTTGTGGCACTTTTTTAAACGGGAAAGCTCTTGTAACAACCTCTACTTATACTCTTACGTCACAAAACATGCCTTTTTTTTATCATATTAAATTCTCATTTTTACCTAAGTCCAATTCAAAACATAAACATACATATAACCAAAATCATAAACCAAATATCAAACATAACGTATTACAATCCAATAACCTATTTATCCCAAAACTTTATTAACAGAACATATGACTTATAAACATACTCAAAACATATAACAACTCTACATGTAATGCAATGTCGTCCAACATGCATATGACATGTCCTACATTATTTACTATATTACATATTCGTTTAATCAATAAGCATTATTAAATATGTTACAAAACATATGACAAAAATCTACATGATAGGATGATTCTAATAATGAAATGCGGGAGAGAGAGATCTTAAGTTTTGGCTGACCGACCTAGAGAAAAGACGATGGAACTGATGCTGTCAGTTGCCCCAAAGAAAACCTGGAATCATATAAAGGAAATTCAATGAGTTTCGAACTCAGTAAGTACAAACATTATAATATAAACAAATCAATAAGACATAATTGCAAAATATTAAATAGAACCTGACAAAAGAATTTATCTCTTAGAACTCCTCTTATCCAAATGATCACACATATATTATAATATCTGTGTTACTTTACATATCCATATTAGTCAACACATGATCATATACAAATGTAAACATAGCGTATAAACTAGACATATAATACGGTTAATCATAACTTATCAAAATAACATGATTCCAAATCAAGTTCATCGTTTCATAATATAGCAATATCCAACAATATACCTGAAAACACATTATAACACTTCTTACTATATTCCTATGTCATAAAACAGGCCATTCATAGCACTATAAACAATTATAGGCATAACAAACATTTTACATATATCAAAATATGAACATAACATTCGTTAATCCAAAAGCTATAAACATAGCACCATTTATTTACATACCAAAAACTGCATAAAATTATGCTTACAAAACCAAAGCATAAACACACAATATGCAACATATACAATATAGACTATGAGAGGAGAGAGGCCTAGATTCCTGCTGAACCGACCTGTGCATAGGCGAGTGAAGCCTCAGTACCTCACTCAAACTGCAGACCTGAAACATATATTGCGATTTTGATGAGTCGCATACTCAGTAAATGTAAACCACATTTAAACAATAATCACAAATAAGGCAATAATAAAACATAAAACATAACATTAATTTATAACCATAAAAACCTGTTTAATCATAATAGCATCTTTGCCAAATTTCCATCTCTGAGATAACCATCTCTATTATATAACCTCCACTGTTATATAATCCATATTTCCAGTATAACACACTTTACCACATAAACACTTTCAACATAATAACACCTCCATATGCAATAAG